>VDFB02047397.1:103728645-103857342 GCA_007258455.2 Sequoia sempervirens | reverse complement strand
TTCTTCATTTAGAACGATGGATGTTGTAAGAAACTAATGGGGTGTTTTTTTTTCCTCAAAAATAAATGCCCTCAAGCTACTGATAATGTCAGTTTGGCCATTTTCAAGATGTATAAGGCTAGGTTGTATCATAGGTGGTATAAGGCCTGGTTGTTGAATGGGAGTTGTAGGTCACCAAATGGTCATAAGGTGGTAACTCCTTGATTTTGGATGTCAACCTAGGTTTCCAAAGATTTATCTATCGTAAAAATTGATCAGGTTTGGTGGAGTATTCTATGGTGGGTTGTGGAATGGAGGATTGATGAATACATTGACTATGGTTAGATTCCTGTGAAAGAGCACTTCTCTGAATATAGGCTTGTGAATTCAAAGGTTCTACAACATAATCATCAGTGTAACCCCTATCAAAATCATGAAACCTATGGAGGAAAGTTCTATGATGAAGCAAAGTCTTCCTATTCTGATACAAGAAATGTTGTCTTTGTAAAAGATGTATGCAACTAAGTGGTACCTTGGGTTTTCTAATTCTCTTGGCGAGAGATTTTCTAGCAAACTTAGTGGTTTTCCATTCTCTAATCATATGTTCTCAGTTTTGATTTTTTTTTTATTTATTTGTATTTTTCAAGATGATCTTTTATCTGAATTTTAATGATTTTGGAATACATAGCACTTAAATGAAGATAGTTGTTTTTAAGAGTTTGTAATCTAAATAAATAGTGTATGTTCAAAAGAACCACGCATGGTCCTAATTTCACTGGTTTGATAAAAATAAAGCACTTCAGATAGACTCACTCTTAATAGTCAAAAGGTCATCGTTATACTCAACAACCCACATCTTAAAATTGTGTTGACTCACACAGTCGTGTCGCCCCCTAAAGGGCGCCTGTGTTTTTGTATTTTCCAAGCGTGTACTCAAAGTTAGATTTCTTGATCTCTGAGTAAACGGTCCTTGGAAATTATATGGTGAGTGTCTTGGGGGAAGATTCTTCCCTCCCCTTGCACTGCGAGTATTACAATGTCTGGTTATTGACTCAGCTAGATACTACACTAGGTTCTTAGAAAGGGTTTCCATTCAGAGCGGCAATAATAAACTCCCTCAAGAGACCTCCCAACCTTTAGAACAAAGGTTTTAGGGATGGTTATCTTGCACACTTTCGGCAAAAGTGGGTTTCCCTAGATTTGCTTTAAATTTTATAGTGGGGTGGAAAAACCTGGCTTTGGTTTGAACCCACTTAGGTCATTCTCATAGGGTGAGTACTTTTTCCCACTATGGAAGGCCTTCTAAAGGATGTAATAAAATTTGAAGAATGCATAAAAAGGATGAGTCTGGATTTTTGGATTACCTAGTTAAGGGGAGAGCATATGCCTATCAACCATACAAACACAAAAATCACTTGTTCAATTTTGGAGCCCAAACAGAAATTTTCTAATCTATGTGAAGATGTTGCTTCACAAAAAGACATGGTGTTCATTTTTAAATTCCAAATTGAAAATTCTGGTGACTACTTTAGATTAATAAATTTTTAATCCAAATGAAAATGTGACTATGATCGGGTGAAAATACATGTTAGAAAATGAGCAGCAAACAAAAGAGTGCAAATAACCAATATAAACACCCTACACCTCAAGATTGGCCTAGTTGGATTTAAAAACAAAGTAAAGATAACAAATGGAGCTGATTTACCTTGTCTTGAATCGATCCTTTGGCTGACCCTTCAATTTTTGATGTTGTATGCTCCTTTGATGGAAAAAGATGCAAGTTGTGAGATGCAATGGGGATGGAAAATAGGTGAGGATGGATGCAAGTGCAAGTATTTGGCTAAGTATCGCTCAATAGAAAAAAATGTAAGAGTTTGGCTAGCACAAATGATCTCCTGAAAATGAGAGAAAAAATGGGGTATTTATAAAAAAAATTGAATTCTCTAAAGAAATGGATGGTTGAGATTAAACCAACAAGGCCAAAATGTAGGACTATGGTGAGTTCAGGACTCACAATCCCTCACATCTTGACATGTGGCATGTGAAGTGGCTTGAGAAAGATGATGTGTAAATGAGTTGAAAGGAGAGTACATGACATGGAGGTACTACATAGTACCTTGGGATTGGACAAGATCTTCTCATAAATGAGGTCCTTGTCCCCATGTGGGTGAAAGGACATGTGAAGAATTAAAAATTTCTCAAATATCCACATGGGAATGAGAGAAGGCATTTAAAATTCTTTGAAATGCATTGGGGGATTAAATGTGAATTAAAAATTCACATGGGGAAAGGGGTGCCTTCTCCAAAAGGAGAAAGTCTTTAATAAGGTTGACTTAGGACACATTTCCTAAATGACATTGAGATTAGGTTGACCTAATTAAGTGATTAAGGTTGTGCAAGTACCTGATTAGCCAAATTAATGACATATTAGAGGCAAGTGGGAAATTAGGAAGAGTTCACATGTGACTTGATGTGACAAGTCAAAGATCACATGGGGAAGAGAAAAAAAGAATTTAATATTCCTTGGAAGGATAAAAGGAATTAAAAATTCCTTGAGAGGTTGATTAGGCTAGTTAATGAAGGATTAGAGGAGGGTTAGGTGGCTAAGAGAGATTAGAGGGCAATTTGCAAAAATTGGAGGATGTGACACATCCTAATCAAGGATTAGGCATGTGCACATCCCTAATAATGAGATTAGGAGAATAATTAGGATTAAGAAAGGGATGTGACATGTAAGAAATTAAATAAATATCATATTTATTTAATTCATTTGATGAAAGGGGGAAGGTATTTAATTATTTAACTAGATACCTTAGGGATTAGAAGAACTTTAGAGGTATTAATTAAATAATAATGATATTATTTAATTAATGCGGATAAGGGTATGTTTAGATGAAAGGGGATAAATTTGGATAAATTAAGTGTCCAAATTTAGGTGTCTATAGTGACTATTCTAGGATTGATTCATTTTTAAACCAACTGAAGAAGTGTCTATCCTAGATTGATTCTTTTTAATCCAACTGAAGAAATGAAATTTACTGGCCACGGACGCGTCAGATCCAGAAAATGAATTACACAAAAGCACTATGACAGTGGTCAAAAGTGCTATAGAAATATCTAGAAGTGCTATAGAAATAGCTCTAAGCGCTATAGAAATAGCCTAAAGTGCTATAGGATTTTAGAAATGCGCTAAAACAGATGCTGGATGTTATTGTCGGCCTGTGCTGGATTGTAGGATCAAAGCGCTAAAATAGTCCTTCAAAGCGTTATACTTTTCCTTGGAAGCGCTAGAACTGAATTCCGATGTGCTATAGTTTGTCTTAGAAGTGCTATAGAATCTTCCAATCGTGCTAAAACAATTTACGCCATATTTATGTATGAAAACTTTCCAAAAAACTTGTTAAAAACATGGGATACGGCCCCACGGTGGGCGCCAAAATGTAAGTGTGAAAAAGTAAAAAGTAAAAGAACAACTAAATGAAACATTGTATCAAGATTAACATGAATTAAACTAATTTAAAACACTGAAAAATCTTGAAAACGTCTCATTGTCTCCTATCTCCAAAGATTTATCAAGTTATAGAGGCTCTCAGATTTGTAAGCACCGTAACTATTTAAAATGCCTATCTAGAGAATGGAATGGATGCTAAATGCAATGATGTGATGATTGCTAATGATTTCTAAATGATATGATGCTACTGTAAACTATCCTAACATGAAACTTGCTAAATGAAAGCTATAGTAAAAACTATTGATGCTACCATGATTCTAAATCTACTGATGCCATGGTGCTATGATGATACTAAAATGCTAATGCTTATGATTGCTTGGTTTCTTGGTTGTATTCCTGTAAAGTAAGTTTGCATAAATTAGGATTTCTCGGATCATTTTCATGCTTCAGAAGGCTGTATATATAGATTCCTGACAACAGTTTTGCACAGGGGTAACACAACAGAGGCTGAGATTAAATCTGGAGATTTGAATGATAAGAGATGAGAAAGTGGAGCTAATCATGGGGATTGTTCCTCCCCATGAAAACACCAAGCAAGATGAGAGGAAATATTTGAGGAAGAAGATTGAGAGGATTGCCTGCAAGTTTGTCCCCGAGGTTTTTCCCATGAATGTCAGTTGCATTAATTAGATTTAAAAAATCTAATTTTATTGGTGAGTGAATAGAGGGATTTGATTTATGCTTTTATTTAAATATTTTTGGTTTATTTAAATTAGCAAAAGGAGAGATAAATAATTCAATAAAACAAACTATAAAAGTTGTTTCTTAAATTAAAATAGAAGGAATAGGATAATTAAATTAAAGATTTTAGGATATCTTTATTTAATTAAGAAGAAAATATGATAAGATAATTAAATAACACAAACTATTGAAGCCATGTATTTAATTTTAAGATAGAATTCATGGATAAAGTATAGAAGAAATAATAATGATAATAATTAAATAAAATAAAGTATTTATTTTTCTTTATTTAATTAAGAGGAAATAATGTGATAAAATAGAAGAATTAAAAGTGAACTTAATATAAATAAATATTTCTATTTATTTACTAAGTAGATGAATTTAGGATTAATTAATCAAATAAATCATATTTAATTAATTAGATTCTCTAGACCATTTTTAGGTGTATACAGTAACCAGTGTTGGGGACCTGAGGCTTGTGGCCTAAGGAAAAACATGGATATTGGTATTTGCAAATCTTCCAATGTACATTAATGTATAATATTTCTTATAGTGTAAAATTATTGAATTGGAACCTCTCTTCAGAGATGATTTTCAAATCATAAATGAAAAGAACATTTGGTTTGTTTACATGTCTCAATGTTGGTTTTGGGCATGACACCTTTTTCGTTTATTCTCATGATGATGTTTAAGTGTTAATTCAAATATAGGAACATTTATTTTGGTGATTAAAACGAACCTAACTATGCAAATTCATAGTTGGGTATCTTGGTCCTGTACCTAGGCTTCCCTATCATACAACTGATTGAACCCAAGACCTCAAAAAAATTCCTAACACTATTGGGGTGCCCTAGTGGAAGTATGGGCAACCTAGTTTGATAGGCCTAAAAATCCAAAAAGTTATAATTTTTCCAAAGGCTGTTGGGGCAACCTAGTCCTTTGTAGGGGTGACCTCGTCGCGATACAAAAAACAAAGAGTGAATCCTCTCAACAATTGATAGGTAAGGGTTTCTAATTCCTTTGAACTTTTCAAATATTATGAATTATACTTTCCCCATTCTGACTATTTTAGTCATTTGAAACCTTCAAACCTCATCAAAATTTCTCTCTTAACTTGAACTTTCCTTGTTTTTTTGAGAGTTCATTTGGGAAAACTTTGTGAATTAAAGTTGTTCACCATATTCCCAAGGTATTGGTAGTATTTTGACCTATTTCTCAAGTTCCATCATTGAGTACTTACATTATATCTTGCATTTTTTTACATGCAACCTTTCGATATGACCTAGTTGTTAAACCTAGGGAACCTTGGTGAGATTATTCTTCTAGTCTTGTGAAGTATTACAAATTTCATAAGAATTTTTGGATCTTCTTTTGAGTGTCCTAAAAAATCATCATAGTTTATGGGGTGTTGTGGAGTATTTTCTTCCCTTGGGTGATGTTGCTTTGTGGTGAGATGTCTTGGGAAGTGTGAGGTTGTCTAGAAATGACTTGTCATTCTAATTTATGGTGACTTGTGCATCTTGGTTAGGAAACCTCTTGTGAAGGTTTTCCTTTGTGCTTAGATTAATTAAGTATATTTAGATTTGGATTGTAGGTTGATGAATCCCACGTCCTATCCTAGTGTGTTGTTGTGAGAGAACACAATTGTGGTTTAATAACTAATTGTCATGTATGGTTATTCTCTCTCTCTCTATCATTTGTTCATCATGGTGGATTTATCTCACATTTGGTTAGTCTTCCATTGTTTCCACCTTGTTTATGCAATGGTGAAGTGCCTTGAACTGTCTCTAGTATTGTTTCATTGTGACACTTGTGTGCACATCGATCGTGTAAGTGCGACATGTCAATGTTGCATTATTAGTGTTAATATCCTTGTTTGAAAAAAATGTTGTTCCATCAGGTTTTGTTCTAAGCTTGTCAGCTTGGAACATTACACAATATATGAAAGTCCTCAACTTAAACTATCAATATTTGGTATGAAATTATGACCTTTATTATTTGTGATTCTTTATATCATACCTTTTCCCCTTTGATATATTGCCTTAAATTATGTCTTCTATCCTTCTAAAGGACTGTCCTAGACAATCATGATTTATCCTCTCTTTATATTGCCCTATTTCTTATGGTACATGTCTTTGTCCTCTATCAAGGTTGTAAATCTTATGGTCTTGCAACAAGAACACTAAATATTCTTTGAGTAAAAAAGACTTCAGTTGGTTGTGATGAAGAAACATGAGTAGTATAGACTCTTTTTATATCTTCAACTGACCTTGCACAATACTCTATATCATGTATAAGAAAATTCAAGCTCTCTATATAGAGAAAAACCATATGCTACAGTCATTTTCCTTCATTACCATCATGTCCATGGCTATCTATCTTTACATGTATATCATCTTCTTGACTAAAAACTACTTCTAAATATAAACATTATTCATTGTGTTTGGTGAATGTGTGTTGCCCATGGACTATCTTCTATAAGTTTGTTTCTTCATATCTACTCACTAGCTCCATCCCATGGTACCTCCATCATTATGGTTTCTAAAATTGACCATCCTCTTCTTGGTGAATTTTGACTATTGGTTGGCCTTAAAAACTTATATCTCTTCATTTCCATTTACCTTGTTAATGAAGTGCTAAGTTTGTTGTCCCTTTCTTAGTGATTTATTAACACTTGTAATAAATCCATCTTCATACTTGAAAATACACTAATACCATGTCTTCAAAATGTAATCCTCATACATACTATCATTATGGAGGACTGTTGTGTGATTAGTTATCTTGAACATTTCATCTTTATAGCACGAACCTTGCTCCACTATGACACTCAGATGAAGATACAAACCTGAGGTTTTATAATAAACCCTAATGGTGTAGGGAATTCTAATTTTTGCTCTCAATCAAGCCAAACACATGAAGATTCCCAAAGAAAATTTCAAAACTAATGCATGTTACAATGGTAGGCTAAAGATCTTCCCTGGGGTGGATTCTACACCATTTTGATAACTATTTGACATTTATAGAATATCATTATCATTATGAATTTGAATATGGTTCTCTAAAACCCTAGATTATTTTGAAAGGTCTCAATACATCCTTGTTAAAAATTAACATCGACCTAATAGATATTCATACAACAGATAGGTTTACAGGTGTAAGGAGCATACCATTTAAAACCCGCATCTTTTGGGGCCTTGAATGCATGGATGAAGTGTAAAAAAACTCCTATATATCTTCTTTCATCTTCTTTCTACATGTCAAAACTCTTGAATCCCCTCTTGCCACGTGGTGTTTCCTTGTTGAAAAAATGATTTCCTTCTATTCTTGGTGCCTAGACTTAGTCAATATTTAACTTTCCATTTCTTTTGAAACTCAAATCAAACCTTTCAATTTTGCTTTAAATTTTCAATTTGCATGAGATTTTACCATTCAAAATGGAAAAAAATAAAATAGATAATAATATATTAACAATATAATTGCAAGAGCCATGACTTGTACCATATTTTCTATAGAGTTCTACCTAAATATTTTGTACTTTTGAGTGGTCCAAACATCTTAAATAATTTCCCTAAAAATTCTTTCTATATAGCACTCCCTAATCTCCTTTGATTAGTATTCAAATTTTCTTGGCACTAGCTATTCAAAAGATAGAACACAATGTACTTGTACCATTCATCATTTATAATGACACACACAGTGTATTGTTGGCAACTAATTTGGGGTGTCAAACTTTTCCATGGTCTAGGATAGCCCTTGTCCTCTAAAAAATTTGATAGGGTAAATTTATAAATCGGATTCCTATAATATATCCATCTACTTGTCACACCTTTCTCCAAGTTTATTTTGGATTAAGAATGCCTTAACAACAATATTTGGAACAATGACAAACACTTTACTCAAAATATGATATTAAAATTTCTTAACTATCATTAAAAAAATGAATGCCTATTTTTCTTTAAATGTAAAAGAGTATATGTAGAAAGGTAGTGTATAATATAGAATGATCAAGACAGGTGCTTCTAAAATGTACTTTTAAATTTCTTTGAAAGGCTATATTTCTTCAGTATTTTACTCGAGTTTATCATCCTTTTCAACATATCATTTAATGGCTTTAATTTATTTCCTCTACCCTATTTGTATGTGTGAAAATACCTCTTTCTAATATCACATGTCCTAAGATTTTACCTTTAGTCACTTTGAAAATATATATTTTTAGGTTTAAATAAATACCATGATCTTTGCAATGTTGGAGTGTCTTCCAAACATCTACCACTTGATCAACTCTATTCTTTAAGAACATTATCAAATCATTCATATGAATAATAATACATTTACCAACCAAACCTTTAAATTTAATATCCATGGATCTTTCAAACATTACTCTAGCATTAATTAACTTCCAAATATCATCCTTCTATATGTAAATGTTCCCAATTTTGTGGTAAATGTGATCTTCAATTTGTCTTCCTATTTGATCAACACCTAATTATAGCTCGAGTAACCATTAGGAAAGGACATCATTTGAGAACCATTAGCAATCTAAAGAACTTCATCAAGAGAGGGTAGTGGATAGTTGTTTAAATTTCATAAGCTTTATTAAAATTTCTAAAATCTACATAAAGCCAAGGTTTTCCATTCTTCTTTATAATTAGTATTGTATTTGTAACCTATGTTGAATGTCTAATTTGGAAAATGGTCTTGGTTGAATTTGTAAATCAAAGGCTCCAATAAGTCATTAACGCACCTCTATTTTTGTCTAAAGAACTTCATATTTGGCTTTAAAGGGACATATGAGTGATGATGGATGTTTCAAATTTTTTTAGATCCTCATAGCCCAAAGTAATAACTTCCTTGAAATCATTTAACACATGAATAATATATTATTTCTATTTAAGAGTGGAGTATTTTACAATAAAAACATGATTTGCTTATTGATCATTTCCCATATTGTAAGGTTCACATTTTCCATCTTCTAAGTTTGAAGGTATCCTTTATTTGGCTCTAGGCTCTAAATCAAATATTTTCTCCAAAGCAACCATTCCTTTTTAAATTTTTTCATATTTAGATTGATTATACCTTCTTCATCTCATTCCATTGGATTTTTATTATGATTCATCAATAATATAATTTTAGAAGACTCCAAAATTGCTTATGAATTCTAAAATATGTTTATAATCTTTGAAAACTTGGAAATGTTTTACATTGTTAAGGATTGTTAGAATGTGAGCCAACTATAGAAAGAATCTCTTTAAGTTGGAGTGACTTATTGGGTCCAAATTAGTATTTTCAAGAGAGTACATTTTAGATGCAAATCTCTCTTCTAGGAATATGTTTAATATTGAAAGCATCAAATATTCAATCAAATTCCAAACTTGAATCCTATAAGAAGCTAATCTTTTAACATGGCATGAATATATAATATATACATATTTCACTATTAACTTAAAATCTCCTTGCACCTACAAGAATTTCATTGTCTTCTTGTGCACTAGCAAAAGTATGTGTATCAAAGTTTCATATTCTTCCATGTTGTTTGTGCAAATAGATTGCAATGTAAGAGGTTAGAATAGATTTTACTTTTGGATTAATCAATTCTATCCCTACACCACTCCCCTGCTTATAATTTGATCCATCAAACTTAAAATACACATGATATTTATTGGAAGTCCTATAATTTTTCTTAGATTTTTGGCCATGTTTTTGGAGGTGTAGATTTTCCCTTGTCAAAGTAATTCTGTCAAATTTTAATTTCTAGGGGTGTTGATGTAATGTCACTATTCTCCCAAGTTTTTAAATTATTAGCAATGAATTTAATAGATTATTAGAGTTAAAATAATAAATACAAGTTGCAATATTATTAAAATAGATGTGAGTAACCAATGCAAAAGTAAATATGTGATAATTTAGTAAGAATTCCAAAATAAATAGTTAACTTGATAAATTGAATAAAACACATATATAATTCATATATATTAACACCAAAATCATATATATAATATTCTCAATATATTTTAGAATCAATGGTTTTTTCATACTTTTTTGAATCACAAGACTTGGAAAAGTCACTCTCACCCTAGGAAGATGTCGGTGGTATTGACTCTCACTATGGAATAATCTAGGAAGAAATAATTCATTTCAAAATATAATACACGATTGTGCTCTATACAAGTGTTGGTTCAACGTAACAATGCTCAACACAAGTGCACACCATGATCCATAATGATTACTCAACATGTATACAACATGCTCTAAAGTAATTACTCAACATATATACAACATGCTCCAAAGTAATTGCTCAACATGTATATAACACGCTTCATGGTAACTACTCAACATACACAATAGCCTTGGCCAAGACAATCTTTAGTGTACTTTGTACCCTGAGTTGGACACACTTTGTGTGCCCCCTTCTCTGATTCCCATAGCTCACCAAACCATTTTCTTCTTCCTTGAATGTTCATCATGCCTTTTTTCCAAGTCTCACATGAATTCCTTATATATCTTTTCAAGGGGTGTTTTCCAAACCATCACACTATTTTACAATAATTTATTCCCCCTTTTAAAAGAGTTGTGATACATATTCTTTATTAATCTCTCTTTTAACCAAATGATCCTCATATACTTTATTTTTCTATCTCCCTTTTAATTCTAAAGGGTTATTTCATAGTTTTCTCTTCTCTTGGAGAAAAATTCACAGAATATTTCTCCCCTTGTAAATTAGTTCCTATCCTTAATAGCATGAGATGCATCTGCATCATAACTCAAAAAAACATATAATCAATAATTAAAGAAATTGATATTGAATATATTTATTCTTTATGTTTTGTTGAAGAAACCAAAGAATAAGAGAATTAGTCTATATATATTTTCTTCATCTACATCATTTTCTTCTTTTAATTCGTATATCTCTCTTTTTAAAATTTTATTTTAAATTTAACAAGTAATTTCAAGAGAACCATTTTTTCAATTAAAATTATGACAAGAACTATGCACACATACATATAAGGAATTTGCAATCAAAGAAACTAATGGTATTCTGTATATGTGATTTAATCACATATATTTCAACTTTGTCAAATTTCTCTCATGTAACCCATTTTATTTAATATAGTTGTAACTTCAACATTAAATTTATATAATTATTATTGAATATGTTGACATAACATTACATAGTGAATGACATGCATATATCCCATACTATGTAGTCACTCATCATTGAACTACATATGATCTATATATTCAAAATATATTCTAAGATGATAATCATGCATTCTGGACTACACGAGTATCCTCTTTTTCTATATGCCAAGTATAATTGAATAGAAACAAGTACAAATTTACCCTAAAAAGATTTCATATATTTTCTACACTTTATAAGGCACATGTACAAAGTTACTAGGTTGGTCAAGTCCTATAACATAGAATAGTAAATATGGTAATCTTTCTATGCATCTTAACATAATTAGAACAATAGTAAATTATTAACATGCATAGAGCACTTTAGAGAGAAACATTAGGTTTGATATTTCCTTGATTTTAATACAAGAGTAGAGATTGGTTTAATTAAAATGATGATTTGAATAGAACAATGATGATTTACATAGATTCATGTCCTATGATATGAGACTCAACAAGGCCATTGAGACCTCCAAATGATGGCTAGAGATTGTTGGAAATTACAAGGTGAAACTTGTAGCAATAGAACTTAATAGAGTGTGCAAATTTGAAATTATGTATCTAATATTACCATAAAGTGATTATGTGATTAACAATTCCAAACATGAAAGAAAAATCAGAAATACCACAAGTTTTCAAACACAAGTGACACAAGATATACCTAGAAAAAACCTTGCAGAAAAAACTCCACGCCTAAAGAGATCTAATGTTTGTATTAATCTTCACAAGAGATACATCAATACAACAATCCTCTCTAAATTATGGCAGCACTTTGTCACTCTGACAACCTACAAACAAACTCTTACAATCCACTATCTTAAGGCTCTAATATATAGAAGTTTGTGAGAGAGAATACCACAAATGGTATCCCAAAACAACAAGAAAAACCACCTGGAAAAACCCACAGCCCCCTTAGTGGATAAATGATAAACACGACATAAAATATTAAATAATTACATGGCCTTCACATGGGCGCCTAACCCACAACCAATCAGAATTGGTCAATATTGAGTGCTCCATAACTCTTTTGATGGCTCCAATGACTTCATGCAAGAACATGCACCAATATGAAGACTTGGGCACCCAACTATGCAAGAGCATACGAAACATACAAATAACATGCCAAAGTGGTCTCCACTCACAAAGTTGGACGTCCAAGAGGAATATTCTTCTGGGATGCCCTATAACCATCACCATATAGGGTCCACCTCTTTGAATGTAATTACAACTTGTCATAGGAAAGTAAATAATAAATATTTTGTCTCTCATGTCCTCTAGAACACTTTCCAAAGAACGTGGAAGAACACAATTATCAACTTAGGATAACAATTATAATGTTACCTATCTTAACATTCTCCCACTTGACATTATACATTATAATTACATCCATGAGACAAATATAATAAAGTATAGTGATCAACCTGACCATGGCCTTCCTGCACCAAGAGAACTTATATGTGGTCATTGGCTTCATGAGAGAAGATCTAAAACATTATCCAAAGTGTCAACCTTCTCAATCAAAACCTTACCATTCTCAACCATTTATTGCACAAAGTGATACTAAATATCAACATGTTTAGTACAAGCATGATACATAGGATTTTTGGCTAAACATATCTCACTCTGACTATCACATCCAATCCTCATAGTCCTACAATCAAAACCAATACCTTTACCAAGTCTCTATAACCAAAATTCCTCCTTAGAGGCATGTGGATCAACCATATACTCTACTTTGGTGGTGGAAAATACAACTATAGGCTACCTCTTACTCATCCAACTCACTAAACCTCCAAACAAAGTAGAAACATAGCTACTAGTGGACCTTTGACTATCCAAGTCACCTACCCAATCTACATCAACAAAACCCTATATGTCCAATGTCTTAACCACATCATCAGTACCATGATAAACCAAATAATAATTTGAAGTACCCTAAAAATATCTAAACACCCTCTTAACATTTAAGTCCAATGCTCTCTACTAGGGTTAAGCATAAACCTACTTAAGACTTCCACTGCTTGGGCTTTATCTGGTCTAGTGCAAGCCATTGCATACATCAAACTACCAACAACACTAGCATAAGGAATGTTGAAACTTCTTCAAAATCATCATCAAAATTAGGACACATGTCTAAACTCAACTTAGTACCAACCAAAAATGGAATATGTATTGGTTTACAGTCATGCATATTAAACCTTTGCAAAATGGTATCACCATACTTTGACTTAACCAAAGCTTTCTATGAACCTGATCTTTACTAATCTCCATCCCAAGGATATATTTTGCAACCCCCAAATCCTTCATATCAAATGTGCTAGAAAGCTGAGTCTTAAGCTCCTTAATCATCACCTTGTTGTTACCCGTAAACATGTCATCAACATACAAGATAATGATTAGTATCTAATCATCAATAACCTTAACATAAACACAATGATCCTCCTCACTCCTAACAAAACCCAAATTCAATGCAAAGGCATCAAACTTCTGGTACCACATCTTGGGTAACTATTTCAAACCATATAAAGATCTCTTTAACCTACAAACCAAGTGCTCTTTTTCTTTCACAAAAAAACCATCAAGTTGTCAAATATAAATCTCTTCCTCAAGATCCCCATGCAAGAAAGTAGTTTTCACGTCCATTTTCTCTATTTCAAAATCATAAGCAGTAACAATAGATAATAGGAACCTAATAGAGGTTAACTTAGCAACAGGAGAGAAAATTTCACCGAAATCAATTCCCTCTCTCTGGGAGTAGCCCTTGGCCTCCAATCTAGTCTTGTACTACTCTAACTGACCATCTGCTCTAAATTTATTTTTAAATACCCAGTTACAACCAATGGGATTCCTTCCTTTGGGAAAACTCACAAGATCCCAAGTATCTCACTATCCAAAGCCATCATATCCTCCTACATGGACTGCATCAAAGACTCACTTTATTTTGAAGAAAGAGCCTCCCTATAGGATCTAGGTTTATTTTCAGTACTCACACAAAGCAAATACACAAAAAAAATTGGATGGGTTATATCTATCAACTGGATTTCGTTGCCTTGTGGATCTTCTCAAGGTAGGAGTAAGGGGTTCTTGTTGCTCTTCTTCTTCTATATGCTCATCCTACACATCGTCTGAACTCTCTGAACCCTCTTCTTCTCCATCTTATAATCCATTTGGTTATTCTTCCACATGTGCATCTTCCTGCTTCTCAATATTTGTCTCAAAGTGCATTGTTTTTGTCTTATCTTTCTCCTTTGGTTGTTCTTCACCTAAGTAAGCTCTAAACTCCCTAAAAATCATATCTCTAGAGAAATCCATTTTATGGGTTAGTAGATTCCAAAGCTTATAACCTTTTACATTCTCACCATAACCAACAAAGATGCATTTATGTGCTTTTGGATCCAATTTAGAATGCTTCTCTTGAGGCACATGGACAAAATCCTCACAACCAAAGACCCTTAAATGTGAAACAAAAGGCTTTCTACCTATCCAAACTTCATAAGGAGTTTTATCAACAAAAGTTGAACAAGGAGATCTATTAACCAAATAACATGCAATACTAACAACTTCTACCCAAAAGCATCTATCAAGCTTAGCACTACTCAACATGCTCCTAGCTCTTTCCATCAAGGTTTGGTTCATTCTTTCTACTACCCCATTTTTTTGGGATGTATATGGAGTAGTCTTTTATCAAACAATACCTGCATTCTTATAGAACTCATCAAATTCCCTAGAACAATATTCACTCCCATTGTCATATCTCAACGCCCTTATCTTATAATCCATTTGCTTCTCAAGTAAGGCTTTAAATTCCTTGAACTTAGTGAAACCTCCAGAGTTTGCATGCATAAAATAAATACAAGTGTATATTGACACGTCATCAATGAAAGTAACATAGCAATGAGATTTCCTAAAACAGTCAACATCCACTGGTCCAAACACATGCGAATGAATGATCTCTAATAATCTCTTATCTTTATTAGTCCCATTAGGAAATGATGATCTATTCTATTTACCAAAGACACAATGCTTATAAAAATTATTTTTTCCAATAGAATAATCAGAAATATAGTCAACCAAATTTTGATTCAAAATGGTCTTTAGACCCTTTTCACTTATGTGACCCAATCTATGGTGCCACAACATACATGCATTTTTAGTGCCCGTTACATTGATAAAGTTACAAAAAGTGGAAGCATTAAGCCTAAATAAAGTCCTTATCCAAGATCATTTCTCAATCACTAAACTCCCTCTTACCAACCTACAACTAGACTTGTCAAATGTCACATGCATTCCATAATCATTCAACTTGGATACTGAAAGTAAATTTCTTGTGAGTCTTGGAATATGTAAAACATTATCAAGGGTTTTAACCCTTCCATCATTGAAACATAGCTCTTTACCTTTCCCTCACCAACAATCTTCTTCATTTTGTTATCACCAAGGAACAAATATCCCCCATCATAAGTTGAATATGAAGTAAACTACTCCTTGTGAGGAGTCATATGGTAGGAGCAACCTAAATCAATAAGCCAAGCATCATCACTAATAGTGATAGCAAAAATAAATAAAGCATCAGAATCACCATCTTCCAAGTACTTTTTTGTGGAAGTATCTGGACTCTTTTTCTTATTTCTACACTCCTTCATAGTCCTCTCTTATCACAATTCCAACACTTTGCTCTTCCTAAGGGTTTTAGAACGTCATTTAGATAAGTGTCTCTCTTTTTGTCCCCTTTAGGCTCTCCTTTTTCATTGGACCTTCCTCGCACATGCAAGGCATCTTGGGAGCCCACATTCATGGACTTTCTTCTCATCTCCTTTGAAATAAGTATAGAAATAAGACTATCCATATTTGGTTTTTTACCACCACCACTTATGGCAATAATTAGATTTTCCCAAGATTCAGGTAAAGAATAAAGCAACAAAATACATTTATCTTCTTCTTCTATATTAACATCTACAGATGCAAGATGACTTATAATCATATTAAAAGCATTTAATTTTTTTGTAATAAAATCACCATCCTTCATTTTCAAATAATACAAATGTATTTTGAGATATTAATTTATTTGTTAGACTTTTAGTTTGGTAAATTTCACCTATCCTCCACAACTTGAATGCGGTAGATTCTTCTGAAACATTCTTGAGGATGAAATTTGCAAGACACATTCAAATAGTTTTTGATAAGGAAAATCAGGTTTTGAAGGGGCCCCGAAACCCTTTACAATGGCAACAAGTTGCAAGAAAGAATAAGCAAATAAAACCCGTAGCCTAAAAAACCAAAATGCTGACAACAAAAATAACCAAATAAACCCATCAGCAAACCAACAACATAAAACATCAACACCTGAGATGATAAAACAAAAGAGTCAAAAACAACTACAACATCTTTTCCAGAACATTGACCGAGGCCATATTTTCCTCAATGACCCCCTCATGCATCTCCATAACATCTTTGAGCTCATCAAATGATACATATGCCCTCTTCATCTTACTCCTTTTCCTCAAACACAGTCTAAACTCCACATCCTCATTCGAATATTTCCTCATGCCTTCTTGTCCATTTGCTTTCAATCTTCATCAAACATTGATTATGGTTTCTTTTCACTTGAAATTTCCAACCACTGATCTCTCTCTTCAAGGAGAAACTCCATCTTCAACTTTCACATTTGGTAACCAATACCATTAAATCTTTGAATATCTAAACATGATGTAGAAGCCACGGTTTACAATCTTATTCAAAAATCTACAAAACAACAATGCATAAGCTCCCACTACAACCAAAAGACCTTCAACACTTAAAAGAAATGTGCGAGTCTCTTAAAATTGTTAGCTCTGATACCAAATGTTGGAAATTACAAGGTGAAACTTGCAACAATAGAACTTAATAGGGTCTTTGTAAATCTGAAATTGTGTATCTAATATTACCATAAAGTGATTATGTGATTAAAAATTCCAAACATGAAATAAAAATCAGCAATATCACAAGTTTCCAAACACAATGGAGAAACCCTTGCGGGAAAAAAATCCACACCCAAAGAGATCCAATGTTTGTATTAATCTTCAAAAGAGATACACCAATACAATACTCCTCTAAATTTTGGCAGCACTTCATCGCTCTGACAACTTGCAAACAAACTCTTACAAACCACCATATCAAGGCTCCAATATATAGAAGTTAGTGTGAGAGAAAACCACAAATGGTATCCCAAAACGACAAGAAAAACCACTTGAAAAAACCCACGCCCCCTTAGTGGACAACCCATAAATATAGCTTAAAATATTGAATAATCACATGGCCTTCACATGGGTCCATAACCCATAACCAATCAGAATTGGTCAATACTGAGCGCTCCATAACTCTTCGACGACTCTAACGGCTTCATGCAAGAACATGCACCAACATGCAAACTTGGGCACCCAACTATGCAAGAGCATGCAAAACATGCAAATAACATGCAAGGACATGCACACCAAAGTGGTCCCCACTCACAAAGTTGGACGTGCAAGAGGATTATTCTTTTGAGATGCCCTATAACCATCAACATAGAGGGTCCACCTCTTTGAATGCAATTACAATTTTTCATAGGAAAGTATATAATAAATATTTTATTCCTCATGTCCTCTAGAACACTTTCCAAAGAACATGGAGACACACAATTATCAACTTAGGATAGCAATTATAATGTCACCTATCCTAACAAAGATATTGTTGTTTTACAAGAAAACAACAAAAACCATTCAATAATATCTTTCATTGTATCATTCTTCATGTAAGGAGGTTTAACACAAGAAAGCTCTATAGTTGTTATATCTTTCATTATTTCATTCACAATATAGTCTAATATTTTTTAATTTGATTATGCTACCATTATCTACCAAAATATGATTAGCCTTGAGATTTTAAATGAATCCTTACTTGTGAAGATAAGTCAAGGCTTTCCTTACATATTTTAATATTGTTGCATCATCAAATGAATTTTTAAATATATTTGATCACTTTAGCCCACATATATGACATAACTATGTACATAACCATTTTCCGCTATGAAAATGTGTATTTAAAAAAAATAGTGGTGGTTTCTCCCCTTGTAAAAATTTGGCATGTCCTTATGTCTAAGGCTAATAGAAACATTTAGTTCCTTGTTCTATAAAAATTTGTATTATTTTTAACTAATGTATTCTAATAGCTTAATATTTTACCAATTAAAAAAAATCCCTAGGACCTGTGGGTTATGGGCTTACAACATAACCTAGGTTAGAATTAGGTAACCTGGATGTTGATTTGTGAAAAACGAGTATATTATTACTATCCTTGAAATTCACCTTCCAACTTTACGAAATAAACCTAGACACAAAAACTAAAGGTCTTAGTTTTTAAATCTATCTCAAGATTACAACTATAAAGACCTTAACATAGATACAAAAAATATATTGAATACAAATGACCTATAGACTTCTTTGAATATGTATCTCAACACAACAATGTTACTTTATAGCCTTGACTACAAATATAAATCCTGTAATTTTAATCCAAAATAAATTCTTATGCACTAAAAGCTACTTCTTGATAAATTTAGGCAATATATCCTTCAATTAGATGATAGATTTATTTAAAACTTGACATATAGAACTCACATGTACAAGTAGGATCATAATCATATGAGTCAACTTAATAATTAGATTCATAACTCAGAAACATATTAAATAACTTTTCAATAAACTTGAGACCTAACAATCGTGACCAAACATTATATTACCTAGACAAATGCTCCAACCTAATTTAACTCAACTAATATATAGAATATATGCACAATTGCCCTTATAGTTATGCTAAAAATAGATGGTTTTGGGTGTCTCCATCTTCAGTAATTATAAGGATTGCATTTTGTGGTGTCTTCATATTTAGTGCTCATAAATAAGTATTTTAATTTATGTTCTTTATACATGAATAATAAAATTAAAAAGATAAAAAATGTGTAATCATTGTAGTTGGCTTTTGGTGCCCACTCGTTTCCTCAACGCTCTTCCTCCACTGTCTTATTCATAAGCATCCTTTGGTTGATAAGAAATCTATAGGTTGGTTTAGCCCATAGACGTTAATGACACACTAGTCAATTAATTCATGTAGTTATTTGTTGACTCCTCTTTTCCATGCCCATAGATCTCTTTGTAAATGCTTGTGACAAGCTTAATCAACCAAGCTAGAAATGGCTTGCATATTGAAAGTGGACGAGCAAAGTGTATAAAATGCTACACCATGACCTTAAGTTTTCCTTTTTAGGGTTTGAACTTATGGCTTGAATCATCTACATCTTTATGAGGCTAGTCTATGGCTTTGCCATGTCTTTCCTATGTAGAATACATTTAGAATGAGCTAGCCAAAAATTAGGTTGTTACTACATCCCTGTATGTGGTGCTTATCTCCTAAATAAAAAAGGCAAGAACATACATATTAGTGCCCCAAACATGCATGTTAAGCCTAATCAAACATTAAGTCAGAGCATGCAACAATTTTTTTATAGACTTCCTACTAATTTAGCTATCGACCCGGAATCCTTTCCCTATACATAGTACACACATGAAAGAAAATATGCAAGTGGAGAGTTTATCCTCTACCGATATTCTTTGGAAGAGAATAACATCAATCAAGTGGATGGGATTCATCCTTATATTTAAGGAAGACTATAAAACTAGCACTTGCACCCAATGGGGGTTCAAGGGATACGCCGATAGGATAAAAAAGAAGAAGCTTCAATGAATTGTTTTAATACACATGTGGTGGTAGTAAAATATATCTGTATAGAGATATGCACTGTATAGTACAAGTTGGTAAAATCTTTTGTTGGGTTTATTCTCTATAAACAAGGAAATCCCTTTGAACAATTCATAGCAAGTTTGCACAAGTAAAATTTACATAAGAGCATCTATTTGTCTTTTTAAAAGACATGCAATGTCTAAGTAGTGAAAGACAATGTTGATTAGATTTCCTTGAACAAGCACTGACATGGAAGATTCTCCAGTAGCGATCGACCACCTGCAGAAGCCAAAATATGTAATTGATTAGTTTTAGTACTGATACTCTATTAAAAAAGGTTATGATAAAAAATGTATAACTTTGAGAGAGTGTGTAATTAATTGTACATACCTAAGCATGTTGTTGTGAGAGCAATTGCAAGCGAGCTTCTTCTTTCTTCCTGATAATGTTGTATGGATTTTTTTTCATTCTGGAGTAGCGTTCAAAAGAGAATGTGGGGTCTATGCGAAGGCCACTTATGGATTTGACTCTGGAAATTGCTGTAAACGTAAGTCCTTGTCTTTCAGTTGTACCAATATTGATTGTGGCTTTATTTAGTGTAAGGCCTTGCGATTTGTGTATAGTGATAGCCCATGCCATGGCTAGTGGTATCTGTCTACGGTTGCCACGTGTTACTGGATGTATTGGTATAGTTTTTGGGTCCGTTGCATCCCATGGTGGACCACTGTAGTTATCAAATGTGACCGTAACATATGCAGGCAATGCAGGTGGTTTTGATCCAGCAAGATATACAATATCTTTTACTTGGCCAAGCGATCCATTTACTAGTCCAGCTTGGGTCCATAGGTTTGTTGTAAGCATGACACGTTGACACTTGCTTAGTAATACCTCTTGGGGAAGTTGCTCATCACTATGATCGACACCTAGTTTAGACTGTATATTTTCCGCGCAACTTAGTGCAACAGGCACATTAAGTAGTTTCAACATTTTTTTGTTGTGTAATGTTACTAGCTCATTTGTAGCAAATAAGTGTATTGATTGGTCAAAATCTTCTTGTTCAGTCTTTGTTAGTTGCTTGTTGGTGCGAGTCATTAATAACTCCCAATCATGTTTTGTCGGTTCTACGTCGCGAATGTTTTGTAATGTTTGACGGAATTGTATTTGAATTGGGTCGTCACCTTCTTGTCTAAACATTGTTTGTAATGTAACAACTGTATTAAATTTGTGCCATAGGTTTCTTGCAGTTGTGTGTGATGCATAGATAGGTTTATCCATAACAGGTGGGAGTTGTGCAAGGTCTCCTACAAGAATTATAGACACGCCACCAAAGCAAGTATATTGTTGATGAGGGAATGCTTCACGTAACCTACTATCAATTTTCAATAGAAGTTTTGGCCCAATGAAGCTGATCTCATCAATGAGAATGTACTGTATATTTTTCATGTCTTCTTGGAATGTTGTCAATGCTTGTCCTTGCAATGGTTTCATTTCTCTAATTGGAATCTTGAGGGCTGCATGTATAGTTGAGGCATGTATGTTAAATGCTGCAATTCCTGTTGGAGCAAGAACAAGGAGGGGGTTTACTCTTGTTGGTATGCAAGTTTGCAGTGCATTTCTTATGCAATGAATTAGATAGGATTTTCCAGTGCCAGCAGTTCCTTGTATAACCATATGTAACGGATGGTTAGAGCTTTTCTCCATTGAGTGGTTTGTTATTATAGTCAGTGCTTGTTGTTGTTGGGGTGATAATGTATAGTTGTGGTGGTTCATATTTGAAGGGGAATGCAAATCTTGTTGAGACATCTTGTTTGTGTGCAAAAATTGAACGGCAACATCATGTAGATTTGTAGGGACATTATGATTTTCCCAATTGTGATCGTTATCAAAATCACGTCGACCCAGCATATCAAGTTCATTCAAGTTTAGATTATTAGAGAGGCCCAATTGAGATAATAACTCCCATTCGTTCATTTCTACAGTTTCCTGTTGATCCATATTATCATCAGAACAATTTTCATCTTCAAGAACATCCTCAGTCTGTTCAGTGCGATTAACATGCCATGGATTGTAATTTTGTGTATTCATTTTCTTCCAATGGTTGATGATTTCTTCTTTGGTAAGGCCTATATCTTCATTTATTTGTCGGAAAGGCTTATACAAAAGCAACTCACTCCAACAAAAGGTTTCAAAGTTTTCTGAGTCTTCTTTTGGAATGGTATGGAAACACGGAAACACTTGCACAATTGCATGTTCTTTTCTATTCAACCATTTGCATCCTTTTCGAGAAGCAACATATGTGAAGGATCTGGCTGATTCAATCAGTGATACATTTTCTAGGTGACATGGTCGATTCATGTAGGATTGTATATAGTTAGACAATATCTCACCACCATCATTTGTTTTCTTTAGGCGGTGGAAAACTTTTCGACCTACATTCAATGACACAAACTTGCGATTGCAAATGACAAGGGGTAATTTTTGTAGCATATGGCATGTTTCTTGGGCTCCTATATCTCGTTCAGCAACAATCTCGGCCATGAATTTTTGATATGCTTTCAATGCTTGATCTTCTAATCTTTCATTTGAAGATATTCTTTCCAACATTGCAACACAACTTTCTGATTTTCTTTCGGCTTTAGATGCATACTTGGCAATGTATTTGAGTACAAGAAGGCGTGAGATGACAGGTTGGCAATCTATATTAGCTCTCCATATAGAGAGAATCTTTGCGTTATGAATGTTTAACCTGTCATCATTTCTCGCTGGTTCGTAAGATTTGTTTCCAATTTCATCACATGATAAAGTGGATTCTTTGCATTCTTTCCATGGAGCTTTGTATCTGCATTCTACATGATGCCCTTTTTTGCGCAAGCATGTGCGCTCTGTGCATTTAGTGTGCCTTTGTACACGGTTAACTAACTCTTCATAATCGATGGATGGATCAATAGAGAATATTTCAGATGTATTTAGTAGGCATGGATCATCCATTGGGGTTCTATGTATGATATTACTCATTTCAGATTTAGAGCGGGGATACCAAGCAGTGACATAGTTATCAAAGAATTCTTTTGCTTTGCCCACTTGCAAACTATTTCCCCAGTCGAGGGTATACATGTTTGGTGCATTTTCTAGCCAAAGGAACCCATGCACATGTGCAGAGCCTCGATGTTGCCATTCATACCTATACCAATAATTTGTTGCATGCAAGAGTTTCTCAATGACCTCTTCACGAAAGATTGTGAAGCGATGATGTAGATAAAGGGATGTGGTGTGGGGGTTTCTAATCACATTGTATGTACGATACTTGTTGGAGGCAATTGTGGAAGTACTGTCGGTTGGGAAAAGCTTATGCAATGTAGGCCACTTAGTGTCCGCTGCACTCAGTGTGAAGAACAAAGTCGGGGAACCTATTTGGTTGATCATGTTTGTTAGATCACCACGACACTTGTTCCAATAAGATCGTGTCCCACGTAAGGCGGAGCCAAAATGCATTAGTTCTTCAGCCAATTGTTTATCCGGTAGGTCTTGTAGGTGGGCACGAAGATGTTCAATAGTTGTAGGAATATTGTCTTCGACTTTTCTTTTGATGAAAATCGACGCAGTTGCCTGGCTACGATGTCTCATCATAAGATTTAGAAGGAAGTATCTAAAGCATGGATGTTGGCCAAATCTATTATCATGATATCGCATAAGATGCAAGGCATACTCATGCAGTTGCACTTCCCTAGCTCGAGGTTGCATAGGTAGTGCATTTCCATTTGGAAAAAGTGTGGGAAATGCCATGTCGAAAAGCCCCTCGGTAGTGTACTCATTTATGGGAGTTGAACTTATCTCGGGCCAATTAATGATGGTATCATTCTCATTTTCTATTTGTAAAGATTCCTTAATGATTTGTAACTCATGACGTTTTTTTGGTAGGCTTACCATAAATGATGTTGAATATTCCGTTCCACTTTCTAGGTCATCTTCACTATTAGTAGCTTCATTGCCTTTTGTTATGGATTCTTCATTGTCGCTTTGAATTGTAGGAAGCATTTCTGAAATGTCTGTAGTACCATCAGGGAGTAGGGACAATGCCTCAGCATTGATCTCAACATCCTGGTAGTATGGGTCATATTGTATTTTGTAGGCCAATGCATTGTGAACACGACTTCTACTAACATAGCAATCGTAATGCCTCCCATGTGTATGAGTTCTGCGAACAATTAATAAGTCCAAGTCTTTGATTTTATGTGGCAAAGACTTAGTTATTGTTGTGATATCTTGTGGGAAGCTAATTGTGTGGCCACTATATTTGTATTGTCCACCATGAGCATGGGTAACTTGCAATATTGGATTGAAACGTGCAATTAGCATCTCTTCAACCTGAGTGAGAATGCGTAAAACATGTGGTTGTTCACCTGGGTCCATATTATTACTCGAAGAGAATCGATGTATGCCTTTCTCTGAGCTACATCTTCTACATGTATGATTGTTATTTGATGAACAAAGATGCATACCAAGATACCGTTCCCTACATATAAAACATGTGTGTAGGTTTGACAATGCATCTATTCTTTGGCGAAATTTTTTAGATGCATCCATAAAGTTGGCAGACCAGCTCATTCCCATTGATTCAATGGGAATATTTGTAGTTGTAGAAGCTTGTGTGTGGTTTGGTAATGGTTGATCTAGTGTTTCTTGTAAGCGTTGGGTTCGCTGCATGCTACGACGAACACTTATTTCTTCTCTATGACGAGCATAATACAAGCGACTTCTCTTACGAGATTCCAGGGCTTTGTTTTTACTCTTGGCTATTTGGATTTCTAATTCTTCCATAGTGTAGTCTATCATCTGGAATATAAACAAAAGATAAAATAAATATAAGTGAAGAAAATGTGTATATTGCAACAGCACTAAAATCTGAAAATTACAAAAGCCATTTTGCCTGACATATATGTTAGATCAATATGATAAAAATGAAAACATATGTATGTATTAAAGAAATATGTTGAAGTGTGAATGTTGCAATTGTAAAAAGTACATGTGCATTATACTTTTTATTTATAGTAAACATATAGAACAAGTTTTGAAGGGATCTTGAAACCCTGTACAAGGAAAATTCTCAATCGTATAGTGATTGGGGCATAAAAGAACACAAGAAAGCAGGGGAAAACAGACAAGAGTGGACAATTGCAATCTTGTGCTAGTTTACTTTTCATAAACATTGTGCATGTCGACAATTTCATTTAACAAAAGATTGCTTTCATTTGCGAAATCAATTGTGCCAACTTCTAAGACTGTTGATTTCAATCGTGATTCATTATTGTAGGTTTCATTTCTACTTGTTAGAGTGAAGAGAAATTGTTTGCATAGTACATTGTGAATGACCTCTTCACTATTTTCCATAGCATCTTGTTTGAACTGCAGCATGTATAGTTCCTTCGCAGACATTCCAATGAGTTTAGTTGCTTCTTCTTCAAAAGCAATTGCCCATAGAGTGCTTGTGTGATCTTGAAGTTTAATTTGAAGAACATATCGATAATCACAATCTTCAAAGGTAGCTTCACACTTTGAACAATACCATTTTCCATCATCACTTTGTAGGGCTCTTTTCTTACACTGTTTCCCATCGGTCTTAATGGGGCAAGCTGGATAACAGAATGAATTTGATTTGATAAATACTATTGTTGCTTTTACAATGCACTGGAGGGGTTTTGTTGTATCCAATGACTCTTCTATGATGTTCAAAATGGTCTTTCGTGCAAGATGTAGGGGGGCATCTAGAAGGTTTGTTATGGATGTGAGAACACCATTCCCATCTTGCGCAAACCAAGCCTGTAGTTGTGATGTTTCTTCAATTTCAGGGTTAATAAACAACTGGGTGGTAACTAAAGTGCTCACAACCTTACCATTATATTCTATAATACGACCATTTTTAATGGCAAGCACGGGTGACTTTTGTGCATGGTACAGTTCTTGGAGCTGTGCACCTTCCTTTTGAGTCGCGCGTCCCCACAAAGTCACATTTATAGTAAAGGTAGACATGTCTAGCAACTTGAGGCTCCTCCTAAGAACCTCTGTGCCATCTCTTCTTCTTATTGTAGAGGTAGGGTCCACACATATAACAACTCCTACTACATCAATTAAAGAATTGTTATTTGCATTCAAGATCTCATTAATGGGTGTGAAACAAAACTGATGCGTTGGAATTAAGTTGTCATCATCAGTAAGAGTGACCCTTGAATCATCCATCAAAGTGATTTCCATTTGACTATTCAACTTATTGTAAAACTTATTAGCAGCTTTGATGGTCCCGCCAGAGATTGTATATACAGACCCAATGTGAACATTTCTGTAATGGAGGTCTGCAAGTTCATTAAAGCAAGTGACACGCACTTCAGTGTTCTCACTATCTACAATATCAAAGCTAAAAACTTGCCCAGTCCCTTTCTTTGTGTCGAACTGGTGGATCTCTTTTTTCATAGTTACACGACCTTTTATTGTCCACCTTGTCTGAAATGGATTCAAACTTTTAATAGGAGTGATAGTTGAGGTATCACTTTTCTTGCGCAGCGATGCATGTATCCCAAACATCATTTTTTTTGGTGTTGGTTGCATGGATGTGCCACTCTCACCAATATTTGTGCATGAATTAGATGAAATCCCTACTGTTTCATGTATAGGTTGCTTTGGTTCTTTAAAGAGGAAGGTGGGATCCCCAATGACATCATGTTGTGTGCATGCAATCTCCAATTTAGAGATTACAATAAACCTATATGCAAATAAAGCAAAATGCACTTTTAGTAATGCATAGTAACAAATAGAGATGGACATGTTCAATTTGAGAACAATATTGGAGTGGTTGGCTCACCTTGAGTTACAAATAGTAGGGCATGTATATCCTGTGAGTTGTATGATAGAACCCTTTTGAATTAGCTCTGAAGTAAGAAAATGGTTATACTTTCCTGGCAAGATTGCTTTTTGAAGATGCAATCCATCAGACAAATCTAATTTGTATCTAATGGTTGATTCGTCGCCATGGCCAAATGTCGAAATATTGAAGACTTGGAGATGTGGATAGATGTCTTTGGTGCCAGTGTTTATCAATGCAATTGCATTTTGTGTCAAAGAGATAGACATAGCTAAAAGAAGGTGAAGTAGCCCTATAAAACCCAATGAGTTGATAAGTATGGTATGGTTTATAAGTAAAAATATACAAATTGAAAGTTGGATTCTTTTTATAAGAGCGCGAAGAAAAAAAGAGCATGCAATTATCCTTATATATTAAATGGGGCAAGTACTAAAAAAAGGATATGTGCACCATAAAGGTTCCTTGGTTTTATTATCCTTGCCAGAAAGAATGCTAAAATACACGTAGAAGCATCAAATACAATTTATAGAGTGAAGGTGATTGAAGATAATCGAGAGAAGGAAAACAAACCTGTAGGTAATGACTGTATTGTAGTTTGTACAAGGATTTATTTGGCTGAAACAAATTTGATCCTGTGGATTAAAAGGAAGCACAAAAACGTTAGTCAGAACAAGTCATTGACAGAACATACAAGTGGTTTAGTTAATTATTGTTTTGATGCAGGGTAGACAGTTGAAATATTTTTTTTAAGGAAAGACGAGTTTCAATGCTAAGCAATTGACATTTTGCTAGTTAAAAATTTTGAAATTTGAAATGAATAATGGGCTTATGTAAATTTGATTGTAATGGAAATGCTAAGTAATTGACATTATGTTAGTTAAAAAGTCTGAAATTTGAAATGAATAATGGGCTTATCTAAATTTGATTGTAAATGTGACTATCATTCTGTCGACTTAAGGGTAATAATTCTACAAACAAGTGAAAGCTTAGCACTCCAATCAACAAACTCCTAACATTATGAATCCTAATGCCATCACCTCTACAATGCAACATGCATTATTTTGACATGCAAAAACATATTAAAAATATAATGTTATTACAAAATATTGCATCCGCAACAAACAAACACAATATAACATAAATAATATTAAAAATAGAGTTGTTACTAGTCATACATAATTCAATGTTGACTATAGAACCAAGTGTTATAATATAATATTTATATTGAATGGTGCAATAACAAAGATAAATAATACAATAATTTTTTTTAAGACTATTCTTACTAGTTAACTCTCCCCAATTCAATTAAAAAAAAAATTACAATAACAATTTGAAAAATATTCTTGTCACTAAACTCTCTTCAAATAAATAATAATACAAATACATACACATGAAAACAAAATTATTAAAATAAACATATAAAAAATAAAAAACACACCATAAAATCTTTTTTAATGAAAATTTATAAATAAACACACCTCAACCACTAAAGAAAGCAAAGACAGGAGAACATCACATAAGCTTTCTTACATCTTTTCAATGGCCCACTCAGAAGAAGATACTGTGCACTATCTAAAGATTTCCTCATATGACAGTCATAATTATTGCTGCCAGAGCATCAGTGGTGACTTTTTCCTTCTTTGAGGACTTGAACTACCGTTTGCTTTTCCATTTTAGATACAGTGAAATATCAATGCCCATAAATCATACATTTACTTGAAAAAAAGTGGAAAACATAGAGAAATTAGAGAAAACAACTTATGGTGATTTCCATTTTTCTTGTTTGTTGTACCTCAGCCAATAGAAAACAATTAAACAAAGTTTTTGGATCTCTTGCTTGTTATACCTCAGCCTTTTTTAATCCATTATTCTTGGATATGATACCTCAACCTCTATAAAAGTTGTTGGTGCTCGGAACGAGTGTGGGTGAGAATGTTTATGGCCTCTTGCGAGTTCAAGAAGAAGCTCTGGTCTGTTTACAATCCTTCAACAGGTGAATTGATAATTGAAACTTTTCTGTCAGCATTTGATGCGAATTTTGAAATCCCCATTTCATATAACAGTTCAGAGGCTAGTAAATGGTTTTGTAATTATCAAGTGGGGATTTTGTTATTCTTTTTATCTGTACGTAATAGTGTAATGAATATCCTAGAATTTGAGTTAGTAAATCTTGCTCTGAATTCTGGAAACTTTTTTCACCAGGTTTAGTTGGATATGCCAGGTTCAGTTTCCTTCTTAACTTGGGATAGAGGTCCAAACTGAGGGGCACAAAAGTCGAACAATATATGAGTTAAATGGACAGAAAGTTACCCTGTAGTTACTCTAAGTGCAAGTGGACTTGCGAGGTTGAGGTTACTTTAGAAACAACCTTTAGCTTGATATGTTTTGTAGAAATGAAACATTGTTGGCACTCAACGTCATTAAGTGTAAAAATGAAGAATGGAAGGAAAGTAACAATAATTTACAACTAAAAAAGTTACAAGTGCAAATCAAATGCAATGATAGTTAATAAAGGTCATAATTCTATTAGAAAATCACATACAATTTACATAGATATGGATTAGATACAAAATACATAGTAGAGGACTTTTGCAATGCAGCTCTAGTGCAAGGCAAACAGTCGTGTTTGTACAAGGAAATAGATATGGATTAGATACAAAATACATCGTAGCGAACGACTTTTGCAATGCAACTCTAGTGCAAGGCAAGCGGTCATGTTTGTACAAGGAAAAGATCATTTATCATAGGAACTTCCACCCAAAAAGTACAAGATATACATAGTTGGTAGTACTCGTATACACAAAACAAAACTTGATGACATATGACATATGTGAAACAAAATTATTTCCAAACATTGTACAAATAGTTCAAAAATGCAAGCTGGATGTATGGAGCGCCGCCCTGTTTGTAGTGAGCATCAGTGCACATTTCGCGTAGAAAAGTGCAAAACGAAGCCAATGTCTCACAAGTCCTATGGAAGTCTTCAAGTGTTCTTTCCATTGAATATATCTCATCGCCTTGCACATTATGTATATATGGAACAAGCTGTTCCATTTTCTGTACAATATCAAAGCAATTGGTGGTGATTTCACATGCAAATTTGTGAATGGCCGTTGGAGGAGGCCCACCCGAATTTGTAGAGGGAGGTGAGCCAAGTGGACTGTAGGATGAGCTGTCACTACTAGATACGTCAATGATGTCATCAGGTTGTCCAAGGTTTGCCATTCCTAAATAAAAAAAAATGAGATTGTACCTAGTGTTAACTAATAGCAATACGTACAAAAAAACATTCCAAAGAAACATATAATAAAGCGTATCTTACATTTAATTAATTCCATATTAACACCTATAAGATGTGGGAAAAATGTATAAGAAACTAAGAATTTCTTTATGAAGATTTATTGGAATATTTGAAAGTATTAGAGACTAAAGGAATTTTGCATCATAAAGCTCTCTCCTAGATGTAACATATTTCCATGAAGTTCAAATAGCTTTCTCCTAGATAAAGGTAACGTTAGTTTCAAATTTCAAAAACATAATATGAAAAAATTAAATGCACGTTTTGATTACAAATATGAATTTTGATCCAAATTTTATTTATTGTATTTAAATTTTGTTTTCCTTGTTCAAAGCTGCATCATGAGTTGAAAAGAAACAAACTCAAAATTACTTTGTTTCCAAGAACATGTCATGAGATCTAAATTTTATATAGAGAAGCATATAAGATAAATTCAATTTGCTGATTATTTTTGTGATGTGCAGGTGGTTACAACAGATGAATACTGGCCAAAGAAGGATAGCAGTACAGCTGCAATAGTTAAAATGCAAGATGTGCTTCAAGACAGAGTTAGGAAGTGTCCTAATTATAAACACTTGAGTTATTTTTCCCCTGTGACCAACCGTATCTTGGTGCACAGGTGCCTGCATACGTACAGTGTAGGAACACAACACCCAGTAAAGTGCCCAATATTTGCACATGCTACTGCAAGAGTACAACAGTATGGAAGATGCAGGAGGATGCAGAGGGAAACTATCAAAACTTGAGTATGCTGTAAAAATTTAAATAGAAACATTAAACTTGAAATTTTCCACTTGTGGGGATCTATTAATTCTCATCAATTTTTTTAATATTTTATATTTATTTACTATATTCAATTTGAATATGCAAGATAATAAGATTTATTTACTGTATTTTACATTTATTTACTGTATTAAATTGAATGGCAGTTCATAAAAGGTGCAGTCTTCTGATTGAGTACACATAGTCAGCACAGAGAAGAAAAGTGGACAAACCTGGAAGACAACAGTCAAAAGGTTTTATCAAAGGTTGTCAAGTGTATGAGAGAAACAAAGGAAGTTAAAGTAAATAATGATTATTTTACCCAGGTAAAGATAGAAGACATACACCAATGGCAGTCCCTACAGATGCAAAGGATAGTGATCATGCAATCATCACAAGAGTAAAAACTTGAGATGGCTAATGCCAAGAGATTAGGGCAGATCATACAGTGTTATCAAGAGTTGACAGTGAGTAGCTTAAGAAGACACAGCAGATGGAAAAGAGCAGTCATAGTCATGAACAAAGCAGCCAGTGAAAGATTATGACAGTCATACCTAGCCAACAGAAATATCTAGAATATGATGCATTTTAATGTTCTCAATGACTGTGCATGAGTTGAGAGGACAGTCATCAGAGTTTTGATGAGTAAATTTCAGTCACATGACAAATGTGCCAAGTGACAACAATAGATCACCTTATAATCTATTGAGGAATGTAGGGATGTGAGCATTAATGAACAAAAATGTTAGTTTTGCTGATTGTGGATGGAAATGACTTATGAAAGTTTTGATAGAAGTTAGGATAAAGAAGCTGCAAATATATGACATCTATGTTTTGAAGTTCTTCTATGCCTCCTTAAAGATTTTGACCTTTTCAAACCACTTTTGCTCATGTTTAAAAGGCTTAAGGTGTGGAGGTGGCAGCAGTTGGATGATTTATTGGTTGGTTAAGAACTTAAGAGTTAGTTGCAGGCATCTAGGAAGGTGTTTTTGGGCAGTTGAGAGTATCCAGAAGCAGTTCGAACAAGAATGGACAATTGCAAGCATCTGGCTGGGTCAAAGAGCAGATATAGGGGCCTTATGGCAGCAATCAAAACATTTTGCCACTGTGGCCTCCAATTCATTTTGTGGCCTTCTTAGCAATGATCCTTTTTCTTGTTATCCTTGTAAATCATATAACTCTTCCTATGACACTACTATGGCATGTACAGGGAAACATGGTTTGTGAGCTATATAGTCTAGATGTAGCCTTTGCAAGACGCTTATGTCTTCAAAAAAATTGCCTCAAATCTAACATGGCCCCAGAAAAAAACAAGAAACAAGACTGAATTAGAACTGAGGCAAACAAGCATCATGGACTTTGTCATGGGAGTTCAAAAATCATCATCTCCATCCACAAAGAATCTTTGAGAACTTATCATCAATGTAATATACCATTCTTAATACCAAATGTCTGCTAATAAAAGAATAAAGTACATTTTATTCTGCGCTCTTTGGTTCTCATTGTATTTCTTGTGATAGTTGGATAATATTACTTTATCATTCACACTTGGAACATTCTCCCTATAACTTGATCTTTCTAAAGAAAAAGGTATCTGACATCCCTAAAGTTCATACTGTTACCTTTGTGAGACAAAGTATCAGAGGTTGACTTGAATCATGGTATTGAAACTCAAACTCAGCTTAGACTCGGTAAAAACATTTTGAACATGGATTCAGCCACAAAAAAAAAAAAACTAAACATGACTGGGCAAATAATAAAAAATTTGAATTTTAATCTGCATTTTGCTTTAGCATCAAAGATAATCCAAAATGAAAGATAAATAAATAAATCAAAGAAGCATATAATCCAGTAGCAAAAATTTGAATTCTATGAAAAAAAAAAAATGAAAAAAAATCCACCAAATTTAAAGAGATCAAACACAACCTAAATCTACTGGGAATGAGATAACCAAATAAGGTATTGCCAGCAAAAACAACCAAAAATATCAAAAAAAAAAACTGATATTCATATCTTTTTTTAGTGAATTCAAGTTAAAAACTTTATAGAAATTTCAAATACCCTAACACAATAATCTTTTCCACCATATAATAGGGGTTGATGTCTACAGAAACTGATAGCTTTTGTTCTAATTAGCAAAGATTTCAATTGATGTGAATAAAGCTCTCAAACTTAAGGCTGAAACGGTCAGAGCTACAGATTCAGCCAAAAACACCATCGAATAATTCAGCATCAGTTCACTGATTGCAAAAAAAAATGATTTATGTTGTACTGAAAGACATTTTATCAGCCATAATTACTAACTGACATCTTAAGTTCTGTGACATTTTCTCTAAGGCAAGTCAGTTAAGCTGAGACAGAAAATTTCACTGCTCCGGACTCAGCTAGCAACCCTGCAAATCTTGCAAAGGCACTTTCAATTGGCATAAGTGCGTATTCCCTATTGACGAAGGCACTGCACCTCTTAACGTTGCTGGTGGTAGTCTAGGAGATTACAAGTTTACCACTCCGAAGTTCAGTTAACTAGATTATTCCTTAAATTTCCAATAGGAGTAGTTTGGAAAGTTCAAGATACTATTCCTAAGGGGCTCAAAAACTTTCCTCCATTTCCTATGTTATACCTCCACCTTTTCTTTAACGTGTACTATTAAGTTTCTTCTGCTTCTTACCTAATTGAGCCCTCGTTCAATATCACATTGCTAATCTTTCAAAGACTAGTTTCCAATTGTTGGTGCAACATATTTTGGCCAGTTTTATAGAACATAGATCAATTACTTGTAAATCTGATTCCACCTCACCATAGACCAAACCATTATTCTTGGTGATGCACTTAGAATTGGTTGATTTTGTTGGTCCTCTCTCAAGTGGAGGTTTAAGCTTTTTGCCATAGAATATGCCTTACTGGGATTTGAGTATGGATCAATTACTTGCAAATGTAAATCCGCCGAAAACATCAAGCCAGGGTGCTTGGTGAGAAGCAAACTAGATATGGTGGGTTTTCCATCCTATCCAAACTGTTTGGTTTGCAATGTACATATCACCATCTAAGACAAAATGCCCCTAAGCATAATTCGGCTGAACTTTTAATATGGTTAACATTTGGGGAATTTGTATTCAAGCTTTACCAATGGAGAATCAAGACCCGAAGTTCTAAGTCAATCTGTCTACAATTCTCATCCCTCTCTTGTATTAATATTGCTTCACAGCTTTGCATATTCAGCTGATTTCTTGGTATTTCTAGGTTAGGGCCTACAGTACCCAAGAGAAATAAAATGAACATAATGAACAAAAAATATCCATTTCTAAATGATTGAATCAAACATTTGTTGATTTCTGTAGTTGATTTCTAGCGCATGTATGTAATTGTAGTTCAGTACATTCCTTCCAGTAACAAATGCAATAGACCAAACAATGGAAATTGCTCTATTTTTCTTCCCATAAAACTGACAGTACAAAACTAAGTACAGTAGGATCTATTACTCCTAGTTGGTTGAATGTATATAATAGGCAGTTTCTGACAGGATTCGTTAAACAAGTCTATAAATCAAAGTTCAAATTAACATTCAATATAACGTGCTTTTTGATTTCTGTTAAATTACACGAGGATTTTCTTTAAGGATGTAATGTCCCAAATTCTCCTACAAGCTGTTATTGACTACGAACTGTAGGCACATCAAAAGAAACCCTATTTTATGGCTGCGGCTGGTTCAAATATAATAATCAGCATGAATTAAAGACCTTGTTTACTTGATATTAATCTTTCTTCACTAACTGCAATTCCCTTAAAAGGCCCATCACTCCCTTTTATTTTAAAATCAACCTTTACAAGCTGCATTTTTTATAAGACAGGGAAGATGGTCAAACTTTGAAATTAGTATGGACCCCTTTATGAATTGGAATAGTAGCACAAAACAAAGAATATGTCAGAATTTGTCTTGTATGGCAGCTTCAACACAAGAGGTGTTTACTTAAAAATGTTAAAGCAAACTCAAACATCCTTCAATTAGTAGCAGCTGTGTCATATATTAAGAATAATACAGAAAACCCGGCAGAGAAAAGGGAAAACTTACAGATTGAGTAGCTATATCTCTGTAAATCCAACGCACAGTTGATCCAAAGCGCTATATCTCTACAACACAACAACATAGTCTATTTATAAGCAGAGCTTGATCGAGGTATTAATTTGTGCGGTAGAGTGTTTGGATGGTGGCGTATTTGGAGTGTTTTGCATTTAATGAGGGCATGATGATACAATCTTTCTCCTCCTGCATGAATGAATGCCAAATTCAAATCTTTTGTCTGCAAGAACAATGATCATTAAGGAGAACCAATCTCTCTACAGCTTCTGCTTCAATCTATTCACAGTGAACGAAAATCAGATCTAAAAACATTGTATCTGATTTCAACGCTTTCGAGATTTGATATGATTTTTAATAGCTGCAGATTTGATACTGATTTCACAGGTGTAAGATTTGATGCGAAACTTGATTTGATTTTGCATGTTCACTGAAAACCACCGTAGTTGAACGGCAACTGAGCAGCAGTTTGAAAGCGTGAGACAGGTTTTCCGTGTGTTCAAACTCTTTCTCCAGCTGCGACCAACATCTCTTCAGATTTCTAGACAGCTGGAAGAGTATTGATTTCTAAAGCCATTAATGAAGCACTGGCAGAGCAGATCGACAGCTGGAAGAGTATAGATTTATAGAGCCATTAATGAAGCACCGGCAGAGCAGATCGACAGCTGGAGGAGGTTTAGATTTCTACAGCCATTAATGAAGCACTGGCATTAATCAAATCCCCTGTTCATAGCCCGCAATCATGGTGCTCCAACATTCATTAAACAGTGGAGTGTGATTGCCGTGTCCTGAATTTCTTCAAAGTAGTTTGTAGAATGCATATCCGGTAAAATGGGAACCCAGACCGTCAAACCAGGTGTGTCAGATGGTATGCAGGCGTGTGAGACAGGTTTGCCATTGCCCTGGAGACTGCAAGTTCACAATAAAAGCCTATCGGCTAATTAAATAGATAAGTGTATTGTTGGAAGTTATTTGTACATGTCACAACCATTCATTTTTTCTTATTGATTTTTTGTTTAGGAATCCCAACCATACTTAGGAATGTGACCTTTACATTAAAATATATAAAATTTCAATAAAATTTGAGACATTTGAGATTTAATTTTCTTCCTTTTGTAAGAGTTTATACAAATATTAAAAATCTATATATGCCTTATCTTTCCTTAAATAATAATTAATAATATTTTACTTAGCATTGCATTATTTCTATCCATGAGTACAAGTCAATCTTCCCATTTTAGCTAACAAGAAATAATATATCTAAAAGATTATGAAGTATTTCTCTGAGTCATAGTTTGTTATCATAAATGTATATGCTAAAAATTAGCATTGTATTTCATAATAATAATTATAAATGCTTAATAGAATTTATATTCATATTATAACTTGGCTCAAAGCAATTCAGGAAATCATTATTCAAGTGAGAGATCACTTATATTACCAACCTTGTCAAACCACAATCTAGCACAAAATAATCATAGGAATAATGTTGATAGTGGATGCAATATTAAACTTTGCCACTTTCCATAGAACTAATATCAGGAAAAATAAGAGTCTCCTTCTAGATGTCAAAAGCAATAGAATCATCATTAGGAAGAGGTTGTGTTACAACACTAAGGGAGTTATAATACAACAGAGACGTCGAAAGAGGATCTGCATCAATATGATCCATTAAGTTTAAATTTATTTACTTCTTGTACTAATTTTCTAGGAAATGAATTCTAGGATATTAAAAATGCTCTCATGGATGAAGTATGCTCTAGGAAATAATAGGCTTATCCCTACTCATAGAATTGGAGTAGATAGAGAATATTAAAACAACAAGTAGATCAAGTTTAAACTACATAGACCTTCTCACAACTCATTTTAAAAATGGTTAAATTTATAGGAAGGACATTTCCCTTAATTACAGTCAATATTGATATCGGTAGTCAAAATAATATATTATGTCATTCCTTACCCTCACTTCCACTCAACCTCGTTGATACACATCACTTCCTTCAATTGGTCACATTTGGTGGAGAGTAGAGTAATACCCCCAATGCCATATCAACGCTTTTCAATACCTCTTCTTAACTTTTCGACGGATCTATGGTGTATATGTACTTTGAGTATGTGGATGTCAAGGACTTAAAGACTTTAAATTCCAATTGAATAGATAAAAGTGGTTAGAAAATATATCATAGATCTAAAGATTCAATTCTAGCTTTGATCTTGTAAATTAAGGTCATGAAGATGAAACCAGAATGCTTCCATCCAAAAGAGGACATTCTCTTCAAAGTGATGTATCAAGTGAAATATACATACTGGATTGCAAGAAAAGTGTATGTGGAAAAGCCTTGAATCATAGACCTATGATACAAAGGTCACAAGTTCAAGTCATAGAAATAAATTTATGATCTATCTAGTGAGCATTTTTTTTATCTCATATTCTATTTAGATTGTAAAATAGTCTTGATTTCTAGGTTTGGCATTACTTTATGTTGATTTATAGGCTTTTTCCTTGCTAGATGCTTTACTGAGTTTTTGGACCTCATTGGGATTTACAAGTAGTGAAAATTAGTTTCTCCAAATTGTGTGGTAAACATTTACAAAAATATAGGTCAAACAATCAAATTGTGAAGTTGAAGGTCCATATGGATAAGTAATGAGAAAAATTGAATCACAAATTCATGTACTAAATATTTAAATATATTTTTGTATACAACATGCCAATTGTAATAAGAAGACCTTAGGTTGTATTTTAATGTGAATGTAGCATGAAATCACAAACAAGATCTATATAAGGTCCTGTATAGAACAAGGTGAAGGTGGGATGGCCATAGTGTCCAACCCTAATTCTAATTCTTTAAATTTGTATATATGTAAGTCTAATTTGGTATGAGTATCACAAGTTATTTGTGGTAGGTAAGGGTGATTGTGGAGGTAGAATATGAGAATAGGATGGAGAATGAGGGATTGTATGTTGTGAATAATAGATTGGAAAATATGGTAACTCATAAGGTATATAGAATGAGGGAAGTGTTAAAAGAATTGGTGGTAGAATATATATATCACAATAGGATAAAATAAGGGATAGAGAAAGCGTAGGTATAATCATGAGGAATATTTGGTGGGATACTCGATGAATTATCATGTGGAGTGTTGGGGAGGATTGCGATAAGATATAATGGGTGAAAGATAAGGTTATTCTCAATGGAGGATGAGAATTGGAAGAATATGGGTATTGGATTAAAGTTAGTAGCTAATGTTTAGGTTATCCCATCATTATAAGTTATATCACTAAAGGTGTCAAAAGATATAAAGTCATGGGTAATGATAGGATTATTTGGAGCAATGGTGGGATGAATGATAGTATTAACCAATGAATTTGAATAAATAAAGGAAAGTATTGTTGGTGTGAATATGGTATTTTACCTATCTAGTCCACTAGTAGGCCCTATTCACATGTTAAGTTTACTTAGGTCCTAGGAATATTTCTAGAAGTCTTAGTTGTCATTTAGATCTTATACTATCTTATGCCATTTACTTCTTGCATCCTAGGTCATTTAATATTTGTTAAGTTAGTTATGTCATATTATAGGATTTGTATTGCCAAAAATTGTATACTCTTGGAGAAAGAGACAATTTTGCAATAAAACTAAGTCCTAATTTAGGTACCTTCAATCAATCACTCCTTAAAATTACATTTATAGGCCCCTAATACTCATAATTTTGAACTTTGAGGCCTAATTCATCCATGAAACCACTTAAATCCTGACAAATATCATTAAAACCACTCAAATTTTGTGAAACCCACCAAAAATATTCTTGGTGGGACTAAGTCGCCCAAGGTGGTGACACAGTCCCTTTTGGGGTATTTTCCACTTTTAAGCGAGAATTTCATTAACTCAAATTAATTTCTCAATGGATGTAGGCCTCTTAGGTCTAAATAACAGGAAAATTAGGTGTTGATGGTTATAAATACACATTTTAAGTCATTTTTCACATCTCCTAGTCATTTTCATAAAGCAAAAATTAAAAGTCAAGAGCAAGAGTGTCTTACACAAGAAGATTCAATAGCATTTTGCAGCAAAGTTGAAGCTTTAGGGCAATAAACTAAGGTTTTTGTAGGTCTTCAAGCTCACTTTCTATTCAAGATCTCACATTGCAAAAGATTGATCATGGATTCCTATGGTGAATCATGGAGAAATCTAGGTTGAAGAGATGCAACTAGCCATCAAATCACATCTAATGACTTGTTTTTGAAGTGATTCCATCTTCCATGTTCTTCTTATCTTCAGACTTAAGGTTTGCATCTCATTTCTTCATGCCATTTGCATTCATTTGAAGGTTTTAGTGTTTCTTGCGTTGAAGTCTTGCATCTCTCAAATGCCATTTATTCACCTCATTCTAGCACATTCGAATAGGGTTTTCTCTCATTTTCAACCTTTCCTAGTCTTAGACACAATTAAGGTTAGGGTTTATGTAGATTTCATTTTATACAAAGTTTAAATACCAACTAGGGGTTTAACCAAGGAAAACCCCCCATTAGAAATAAATTTATCTTCTATTTTGTAGGGTTTTTCAAAGATTTAGATCCAGATTTCTATCAAAGAGCTAAGTGTAGATTATGGGCTCCCGTTTCCACTTTCGGATTTACAGAAAATCCAAAGTGGAATAAGTTGCCCATAGGGGTGACTCAGTCCCACTGCACTGCTTTTTCATAAATTTTTAAAAATTTTGACACCCTTTTAGCAAAAACAATTTTTTGGGCAAATTCCCTGTTTTGGGACTAAGTCGCCCAGACTAGCCTAAGTGTCTCAATTGCCTAAAAAGTCAAAATTTCCAAGATTTATGTGGTTCCTGAAACTTACAATCTATTCATCTTCAGTTTCTAGGTGCATAGTTCCCGTTTTACATCCTCATTTGATCATTTATTGCATTTGTTTTACTTTTTTGCATATTGCACTGTGTTTTCAAACAAGTTCATTTTCTTAGGTTTTATGCCATTAGATCACTTCAATTTAAGATTAGTGAATTTTTACATCTTAATTAGGCATAATACATAGTCTTGAGTGTAAACCCTTGCATTTTGGTACCCCTTTCCATCCCCTTTCTCCTTTTAGGTGAAAAACCCTAAGAGGAGCAAAGCATTGTGAAAGAGTAAACCAAAATCATTCTTTACAAGATTTAGACACATGCCATGATCTTGTTTAATCATATCCCCCACCCTATCTATTTAAACAAGGCTTTTATACATTTGTATTTCATATCATATCAAGCAAGCTATTATCTTTCCATACTCTCTTGTGGAAGGTTATCCCTTTTTTTGCAGGCGATCATGGGGTGTGAGATATTTTTTAACTCCTACATGGTATTAGAGCTCCAACATTGCAAATACCTTGTTATATCTGAGGGTGATTTTTTTCATGACTTATTACTAGATTGAAAATCATGATGGATCTTGAAAATTTTAGTATGTTCTTCTCTTGCATCATATGAGGACCTGGAGGATAAAAAACTCAATAAAAATACTAGATTTTGGGATTTTCTCTTTTTAGCTTTATATTGTAGGTTAATTGTGGTGTAGTTGATGCAAATATTATTCCACCATTGAGTTTGAGGAGTCCAATAAAGTAATTTTTCCTTTTATTTTTTTCTAAATTGGATATGTGAGGACATATCTATGAGGGTTTGAAGTTGGAAATTGGTCACTAGATCTTGGAGGTAGTTACAATTTTGGAGCATTTTTGGTCAAAATAGACATTTCCATCACATCTAGGAGCCCCAAAAACCCTAAGTTGATTGTTAATTCATCTAAATCAGAGAACTTTTACCCAATATCTTAGAGGAATTTTCATACCTGCACTATTGTTTTATCCATATGAATTACATAAATTATAGATCCATATTGTAGAGTCCATATACAAGTGTCATCAGTCACAAGATAGAGTTAGCAAATAGGAATATTCATTGAAATAATTATCTTTGATGACATATTTTGTGCTTGTGTAGACTCTGCATCATCGTCTGTGTAATCTTGTATAGGCAGGAGTATAGTTGGAAGTGTTAGAGTAATTATGCATTAGTTAATAGTTAATTGATCTTTAATTGACTATTAGTCTAATTTATTCTCATGCACTTAAGCTAAACTAAGGAGTGATTTACTATGTTCACTAGAGAGCTATTTTTAGATCATTATGTATCATTACATGAGATGACACTTGTCATTATCTAATCCCTTTCTCATTTAGGGTTGCTCCTATATAGCACTCAACCATCATTGTATTATCATGCCTTTGATAGAACTCTTAACCTTTGAGGACTCTTATTTCCTTGAAGTCTCTTGAGGTTCATTATGTAGCTTTTTCTTGTTGAGGAATATAGAAGTTTTTATTTCCAGATCTCTTGCATGGAAGGTTATTGGAATTTTGTGTTTTCATTGATGTTAATAGATCTATGTTGTTGCATTGATTTCAACCTATGGTGATTCTTTGATTGGTTGCATTATGTTGTCATTAGTAGTCTCACTGATGTCAATCTCTAGTGTTTCCTTGATGAGCATATGTTTGTGGATGTTCAACCTCTTATGTGGTTGAGATGATAAGAGGAGTGTTGTAGATGTTGAGATGGTGTTTGTGGTTCTTGGTTTCCAAGTGATTTTGAGAAAATTTGAATAAAAGAGGAAACAATGTGGTAAAGAGTGCTTAGTGTGGCAGAGTGGTTCAATTTCTTGGTCCACATTTCTTCATGGTTGAAGATCTGCTTGTGTGGTTTGGATATTTTTATCAGAGGTTTTTAGAGGTGTTATATCTCGAGTTTCCTATTTTGGATCGTTCGACAAAAGAAGTTGTGTTCACCAATGTGTGAACTGTGGTGTAGTGGTGTCTAGGAGAAATGGTTTTTCTCCACATTTCTCCATGTTGTGATTTCTTGTATTGAAAATATGGGAGTGTTCTTGCAATGGCCATATCTATCTTCATCCTGAGTTGTTTATGTTTTGGTGCTCCACAAAGGTGGATTCATATGTTATAGTGTGTGGAAGGATAATTGGGTGTACATAATGACTATGTTCTTCAAGTGTGTGTTCTTGCAAAGTATTTTTTGGATTTCAAGGTCTTGATGGAATATTCTAGATTATGTTTAAGTGTTGTGTGTGGTCCACAAGTCATCTTTTGATTTGAGGAAGCATGTACTTAAATTTTTAATGGTGTTAACATAGGTTCAACCGACCTTGGGTATTTACACTAATTACAGATATGCTTCAATGTTTGTGGAACCGTGGTGTGACATGCATATGTGGATTTAGGTCAGAGTTAAGTTGTGATGTGTTCTTCCTTCATTCCTCTCCACCATAGGAATGTTTTGGTGCCAATATAATTTGAATTTGTATGTTTGAGATACATAACTGACCTTGTAGATTATTTTCAAGGTTGAGGATGATATATATGTGTGATGAATTGATGGAGGAAGAGGTCTAAGGTATGTGAAGCAAAGTGTTGAGATGTAAAGTGTGAAAGTGAGAAATGCAGTGTGATTTTTAATGCCTAAGACTACTAGAAGCAATGAGCAGAAGCTGTCTACATTCTACAGAGAGTGTGAATGTTCTAGTGAGCAGTGGTAGACCTTTTCTATTGCTCTAATATGGATTTAGCATTATAGTAATCTTATATCTCCTTCTTTCTAATTTGGATGTGAGCCCTTCTTTCTTTTGGGAAATGAGCCCTCTAATAATGAGCCTATTGTATTTGGTGTCCTAATTTCCTTATATTGTGAGCTAATCCTCACTGCGGTTTTTCCCTTCTTGGTTTTTCCACATAAATCTAGTGTTTTTATGTGTATGGATGTGTTTGCATTATTTTTGCTCAATTTTATATTTTTTTAATTCATGATAAGGGTTTAAAGGTTGTCAAGGGTTTAAGGATTAATGTAGATCTAAATGTTAATGAGGGTTTTGATGTTTTAATGTACAAATGATTCACCCCCCTCTTAGTTGTCTTATGCATTCAATGATTGGTATTAGAGAAAGGTTCTTTAGAAGAAAGATTAACTGCTTGAGGTAGATTTGAGATGGCATACAAGAAGGAGGCTCTTTTTGTTATGGATCAGATTATGCATTTTGGAAGACCAGGATGAAAGGTTTTCCTCTTTATCTAGGGTTTGGAGTTTGTAAGTCTGTTAAAACTGGATATGCAATACCTATAAATGGTTGGAGTATTTATGACGAGATCAAGGCATATGAGAACAATGGTAAAGAAAGGTATACTCTTTTAAGTGGTATTTCTAATTTAGAACTTGTGAATGTTATGAGTTTTAAAACTACTGGTGAGATTTGGAAAAATATAGAAAGTATCTTTGAAGGAGATGATAAGGTCAAGCAAGCAAAGATGCAAAATATGAAGACTAAGTTTGAAACCCTAAGGATGATAAGAGTTGGAGATATTATAGGCTACATGCATAGAGTGGACAAAGTTGGCAATTCCATCAAAGACCTTGGTGGAAAACTTGAAGAAGATGAGGTGGTAAAGAAGGTATTAAGAACTCTTCCTAAATCTTATAGTCATAAGGTTTATGCTATTGAAGAAGCTTAGAATTCAAATAATTATTCTAGAGATCAGTTGTTTGGAACTTTAACTACTTTTGAATTGAGAGAGTTTGGTCCAAGTGATTCAAGAAAAGATTTTTCTTTAAAAGTTGGTAAAGCAGAGAAGAATGAGGAATCTAACCTAGATGAATTTGATGAGCTAGAAGCAAACTTTGTGAGGAGATTAAAAAAGGGCACTGGAAAATATAGAGGTAAGTTACCTTTCAAATATTTCAATTGTGGAAAGATAAGTCATTATGCTCCAAGATTTCCAGTCAAAGCTTCAAATGGCAGATTTAAGGAGAAAAAAGGCAAATCAATTAGGAAAAGTTATTATGTTAAAGAAGATGCCATTATATCTGATGATGAATCTAATTACCCAGATGATGAAAATGATGAATGCTTGTTCATGGCTCTAATGTTAGAACTGATTCTGCTAACTCTAAGAGATGTATGAAGGAATTTGATCTGAAAGCAATTCATAATGGAACTATGGCAACTGCTTTTCATGCTAGAGAGGACAAAAACTAGTGGATTGTTGACAATGGATGCTCAAGTCACATGATAGGTGATAAGAGTAAGTTTTTTAAACTTGAGAAGTTTGAAGGTGTTCTTGTTAAGTTTGGAGATGATACATCTACTAAGATATGTGGAAAAGTTTTAATTAGTTTCGATGGAAAGCATAATACATATGATGTTCTTTATGTTAAGGGCCTATGACATAATCTTGTAAGTGTAGGAAAAATGTGTAGTAAATGATATATTCTTGTATTTCAGGATGGTGGTTGTGAGATCAAGAAAGGCTCTGAAACTTTGGTTGCTACACAAAGGTGGACAGATGGAAAGGTTTACCAGCTTAAGGGTGCTAATGGTATGTGCTTTATGACTCAAATCAATGAAAACTGGCTATGACATAGAAGAATGTGTCACATTAATTTTGATAGCCTAGTTAGAAACAACTTTTCTCAAGCTATGAGAGATCTACCAAATATTACAAAGCCTATAAATGTCGTTTATAAGGAATGCCAAGTTGGGAAGCAAACAAGAAAAAGGTTCAATATCAAAGAATATTCTACCACAAGACCTTTCGAGTTGGTGCATACAAACCTTTGTGGACCTACAAAAACAAGATTTTTTCAAGATGACAGGTATTTCATGATATTTATTAATGATTACTCTAGAATGAGTTAAATTTTCTAAAAAAAAATAGAAGCTCTAGATAAGTTCAAGGCATTTAAAGCTATGGTTGAGAATGAAATGAATATGAAAATCAATTTTTTAAGATCTTACAAAGGTGGAGAGTTCACCTCCAATAAGTTTAACACTTTTTGTGAAGATCATGGAATAAAGAGACATTTTTCAGCTCTTAGGACTCCTCAATAGAATAGAGTAGTGGAAATGAAGAATAAAACTATTTAGGAAGCAGTAAGGACAATGGTGAAGGAAGAAAATCTACCAGATATCTACTGGAGAGAAGAAATTCATATTGCAATCTACATAATTAATAGAGTGTAATCAAGGACAAACAATTCAAAGACTCCCTATGATTTGTGGTATAGAAGAACCCCTATTGTCAAATATTTCATAGTGTTTGGAAGCAAGTGCTATATTAAAAGAGAAGAAGAGAACTTGGGAAAGTTTTATGCTAGATCTAATGAAAGAATCTTCCTTGGATACTCTACAAAGAGCAAGGCTTACTGATGCTACAATAAGAGGCTAAAAAGGATTGTTAAAAGAGTAAATGTCAAAGTGGATGAAGACTTACATAAAAGCTTAGTGTTGATAAAAGGATATGAATTAGATGAGTCCTTTTGTATAAAAGAAGAGAAAGATGATGGTAAGTAAAAAGAAGTGCAAGTTGAAGAGGAAGAAGCTCTATAAAGGATCCGTAAGACTCCTAAGTATGTGCAAAGGAATAATTCTAAAGATTAGAACATTGGTGACAAAAGCAGAGGTGTATTGACAAGAAGAAAGGCTGTTATGATAGGAGAACAAGTAAATTTATGTTTACTTTCCAAAGTTGAACCTAAAATAGTGATAGAGGCATGCAAGATGAATTTTGGATTAAGGCTATGGAGGAAGAAATGATGCAGTTTGAGAAGAGTTGGACTTGGGAAATTGTCCCAATAATAGCAAACAAGAATGTGATTCAAACTAAGTGGGTATTCCAGAACAAGCTAAATGAGCATGGAGAAGTTGTTAGGAACAAGGTAAGGCTTGTGTGTAAAGACCACTCACAAGTAGAAGGAATATAATTTGAAGAGATATTTTCTCTGGTGGTAAGGATGGAGGCTATTAGGATGTTTTTGGCTTTTGTAACACATAAGGATTTCAAAGTTTATTTGATGGATGTGAAGTTTGTATTTTTGAATGGTGACTTGGAAGAAGAAGTTTATATTGAACAACTAGAAGGTTTTTAGTTGTCAAAAGATCCTAATATGGTCTGTAGATTGAAGAAGGCATTATATGGACTCAAGCAAGCTCCTAGAGCTTGGTATGCAAGATTAGATAAGCACTTGTTACAACAAGGATTCAATAAAGGTACTGTAGATAACAATCTTTATTTTAAAAGATTAAATCTTGATTATGGCTGTGTATGTTGATGATATAATATTTGGAGGAAATAAAAATATGTGCAAGAGATTTGCAAAACAAATGTAGATTGAGTTTGAGATGTTTATGTTTGGGGAGATGGATTTCTTCCTTGGACTACAAATCAATCAGACAAAAAAAAGTATATTCATTTCACAATCAAATTATGTAAAGAAGATGCAAAATAAATTTGGAATGGAAGACTCTAAACCAGTATGTACCCTTATGGTTACTAGTTGCAAGTTGAGTAAGAAGGAAGAATCTCCCGAAGCTAATCAGAGCAAGTATAGATAAATGATTGGAAGATTGCTATACCTAATTGCTACTAGACCGAATATCATGCATGTAGTTTATCTTTGCAAGAAGATCCCAAAGAGTCACATGTGGCAGTAGTAAAAAGGATATTTAGATACTTGAAGGGCACTCTAAAACATGGTTTATAGTATCCAAAGGATATTGATTTCTCTCTAAGTGCTTATAAAAATGTAAATTGGGTAGGTTGTGTGGATGATAGGAGAAGTACAAGTGGTGGTGTTTTCTTTCTTGGAAGTAGGTTGGTGTCTTGGTCAAGCAAGAAGTAGGATTCAATGTCATTATCTACTACAGAGGCAAAATACGTTGTTGCAGCATCATGCTACACACATATGATGAATCAATTTCTATCTTATGTGATAATATAAGTGCTATCAATATTTCAAAGAATCTAGTAATTCATTCAAGTACAAAGCATACCTCAATCCGATATTACTTTCTAAGGGAAAAGGTTGTAGAAAATGAGGTGAAGTTGGAGTATGTTCCTACTAGATATTAGGTTGCAAATATCTTCACAAGGGCCATTCCTAAGGATACTTTTGAGTATCTCTAAGAGAAGTTAGAGGTTATTGCCCCTCATTTCATTTAGATGCATAAGGTTATGCATCAGTCTAGTGGATTTCAAGATTCATTACTTGTTATGGATTGATGTTGGTGGCTACCTCTTAAGGGGAGTAGGTGGTGGCATTTTTGGTTGTTGTAGTTAGGGGGAGTAATTGTTGTCATTATGTTAGTGTTGTCAAAGGAAGTGAAAGCTAAGGTTGCAAAGCAATTATTGTCCCTTATAGGTGTTTCCCTTGGGTGAGAGAAAGTATCTGTGATTGATGTCAAAGGAGAAGCAAAGAAAAGAAAATATGTGTTGTCCTTTTCCATTGATGTCAAAGGGGAGAGATCTAACTAAAAAAATATATGAAGAAAGGGGGAGAGAAGTCTCATAAAAGAGAAAGTTTTGGAAAGAGTTGATGCTTGTATAAGGGGGAACAATGTGCACTAGTGTGTAGTATATATGTAAGTGATCAGAGTTGTGGGTTGTTGTTGATGGTTTTTCATATTATGTGTTGCCATCAATGACAAAGGGGGATATTGTTGGAATTTCGTGTTGTCATTGATATCAAAAAATCTTTTTGTTACATTGATGTCAACCTATGGGGATTCTTTGATTGGTTGCATTATGTTGTCATTAGTAGTCTCATTGATGTCAACCTCTAGTGTTGCCTTGATGAGCATATATTTTTGGATATTCAACCTCTTGTGTGGTTGATATGTTAAGAGGAGTGTTGCAGATGTTGAGATGGTGTCTGTGGTGCTTGGTTTTCAAGTTCTTTTGAAAAAAATTGAATAAAAGAGGAAACTGTGTGGTAAATAGTATTCAGTGTGGCAGAGTGGTGTTCAGTTTCTTGCTCCACATTTCTTCATGTTTGAAGATTTGTTTGTGTGGTTCAAATATGTTTATTAGAGGTTTTTAGAGGTGTTATATCCAAAGTTTCATGTTCTAGATTGTTCGACAAAAGAATTTGTGTTCACCAATGAGTGAATTATGGTGCAGTGGTGTTTGGGAGAAATGGTTTTGCTCTGCATTTCTCTGCATTGTGGTTTCTAGTCTTATGGATATGGAAGTGTGCTTGCAGTCTATATATATCTTCAATCTATTTTTTTTGTGTTTCGGTGCTCCACAAGGTTAGATTCATATGTTATAGTGTGTGGAAGGTTAACTGGGTACATATAGAACAAGTATGTTCTTCGAGTATACATTGTTGTGAAGGATTTGTTGGATTTAAAGGTGTTGATGGAATATTCCAGATTGTGTTTAAGTGTTGTGTGTGGTCCACGAGTCATCTTTGGATTTGAGGAAGCATGTATTTAAATGTTTAATGGTGTTACCATAGGTTTGACCAACCTTGGGTTTTTACACTAATTACGGATATGCTTCGGTGTTTATGGAAGCATGGCGTGCCATGCATATGTGGATTTAGGTCCAAGTTAAGGTGTGATGTGGTTTTCCTTCATTCCTCTCCACCATGAGAATGTTTTGGTGTTGACCTAATTTGAATTTACACATTTGAGGTGCATAGTTGACCTTGTAGATTGTTTTCAAGGTTGAGGATGATATATATGTGTGATGAATTGATGGAAGAAGAGGTGTAAGGTATGTGATGTGAAGTGTTGAGATGTAAAGTGAGAAAGTGATAAATGCAGTGTGAACTTTAATACCTAAGACTATTGGAAGCAGTGAGTAGAAGGTGTCTACATTCTATAGAGAGAGTGTGAATGTTTTGGTGAAGCAGTAGTGGATCTTTTCTGTTGTTCTGAGATTGATTTCTCATTGTAACAATCTTCTATCTTCTTTTTAATTTGGTAGTGAGCCCTTCTTTCTTTTGGGTAATGAGCCCTCTGGTAGTGAGCCTATTGTATTTGATGTTGCAATTTCTTTATATTGTGAGCTAACCCTCACCCTAGTTTTTCCCTTCTTGGGTTTTCAATGTAAATCTAGTGTTCTCATATGTATGGATGTGTTTGCATTATTGTTTCTCATGTTTATATTCTAATAATGCATGATAAGGGTTTAAAGGTTTTTAAGGGTTTAAGGATTAACGTAGATCTGAATGTTAATGAGAGTTTGATCTTTTAATGTACAACTGATTCATCCCCCCTTAGTTGTCTTGTACATTCAACAAAAGTGTCTTTGTTCCTTGTTTGATCATGTGGCTTATGTTTGTCACAATTTTAACATGGTATCAGAGCCTCGATTCAACAAACCCCTTCTTGATTGATGGGATTTTTTTCTTCAACAAGGTTTATAGACTTCAAATCTGGAATCCCCTTTGCTTTTTTTTGCAAATTTTGGAGGTGGACAAAATTTTGGCACATATGGAACCAAAATAGAGTCTTCCATTGGATTTAGAGCTATCGAGAAAGTTAGTTTTGCTTTTCACTTAGCTTGATTTGGGATCCTGAGGTCATATTTGCAAGGGTTTGAAGAAGTTATTTTTTTTGGATCTGGAAAGTAGCTGCGATTTCAAAGCATTTTGGCATGAAAAGAACCTGATGGTTGCATTTAAGAGGCCGATTGGATGAAATTTGACTATAAATTTGCTCTATTTTGATGTTGGGAGCTTTTGAGGCAATATTTTTGTATGGGGGTCATATGGCCCCTATACGGTCGCCTGTGCACATGTTTCAAAAAAAAATCTTTAAAAAAAGTGGAATTATAAGGTCAATGTATTTTTTTATAATTTTTTTTCAAAATTTTAAAAAAAGTGTAGAGTATTTAAAAAAAAAAGGAGGGCAATTTATTTATGAGGGTGACATTGATCTTTGGCACCTAAAGGGTACCTACAATATGCAGGCCCTACGAGCCCATGTACTTGCAAGCAACAAGTGTGGGCTGGCCAATGACCTATATTGCCACCAGTGGTGGCCACATAGTCGTCTAGCAACCCCCAAATACCTAGATGGTTTATGCTTGATGGCCCTTTACTTCAACAAGCAGCCTTAAATTTTTCTCCACTAGCCTCAAAAATTCATGGTAGATGTTCTCTATTTTTTGATAGCTATATTATTTTTTTGACCACTTTCAAAATTTTCCTAGTAAGTTCTATAGTCGCGAAAAAGTGGAATATTCTAAGGTCAAATGACATATTCCGTTCGTCGAATTTTTGCCAAGGGAGCATGTTTTTTTTGGAAATAGGGAATATTACCTAAATATTTTGCTAATGTCATGCTAACATCAACAATGTGATCAGCAAGGCAGGTCCCTTCAAGACCCTCTTTAGCCTTTAGGGAGCTATTTTTTTCTTTTGGCCATAACTTGGGCATATAATATTGAATTTTTGGTGAACGAGATATCATTGAAAAGCCGGTTTTGCCAACTTTCCAATGGTGTGGGTCTCATCACTTTTTTTTGCTACTGGTACATTTGATAGCCTATTGAAGTCAGAGGTGTTGTTTTCCATCTCAAGCTCATAATTATTGACCAATTTCTTCAGTTTATTCTAGCACCGTTGGGATGGTCTTCTAGAGCTCTTCACAACCATCCATGCACTTTTTCCAAATTTCCCTCCAAGTACATTTTATTCAATTTTTTGTGTTTTCACATTTTGGTGAATTACTTGGACATATTAGCTCTTGGAAACTTTTTGTTTGTGTGGGATGACTCATTTTTGGCTTTTCTACATGTATTTCGAGTTTTTTGTCCTATTTGAGCATTGCATACATTGTTTTCATGTACATTCTCTTTTGTAGATGCACTAAAATAAATTGCCATTTTGGTGTATATTTTCTAACGATTTTGTACATCCTGAAGTGCCTTTTGTACTCACACTATGATATAAAGTGCCATGGGAATGAAATGTTTGCCTATGGTTTTCCATCACACCTTTGTCAAGTGAGTGTCCCTTCCATGACAAAAGTGAATCCCACTGATTCTTGCCTCATGCATGTGTGCCTTAGTTTGCACACCCTTTTATTTGTAGGTTTTTTCTCCTTCATGCACTTCTTGATTTCACACAGTTTGAGTGTACCTATCATGACTCTCCTTTGTCAGCATTGTAGAGTCTAAGTTAATTTTTTGTAAACTTGGTGAAAGTAACTCAATTCAAAGGATTAACAAACTGAACAGTCCACTTGACATTGCTTAAGACTACATTAGATTATCAACCAAGGAGCATAAGGTTATGATAGTGCAACAAGATATATGCCTTCATGGACTCAAACTAACCCACTTAAGTTATTCTAGTTGTTGGAAATTCATAAAAACTAGAAAACAGTAAAAGTAAAACTGAACCTTAGTTGCTATAGGTATCTACAACAATGACTACAACTGAACTATTTTTAATGAAAGTAAATTGAAAACCTATTTAAGATTAATACAATGTCTAAACTATTCTCTGGGGTATTATTAACATTATTAACAATTATTCCATGCATGTTCCTGGGCATTCACTAGTAATAAACAAGAGATAGAATCTATAATGCATAAGTAACAATAGACTAATATTAACTACCAACAAAAATAAATAATTGAATGATGAAGTGAAGAACAATACCTTGAGTGGATTGCTCAAGTATCTGTTCCCACTTAATTGAACACAATCTAACTAGTAGATCTCACACGCATCTCATGAACTGAACTTCATTTATTGCATAAAGTAAAGGATTACAAGACTCTCACAAACTGGATTTAACCATTCTATAGATTCATGTTTCAATTGGAAAATAACAAATAGTACAAACTTGTAAGAACCAACTAACTAAACTACAAACTTGACCATCAGTTATATATAGGCTGAGGGAGTTTTTATTGAAAGTAACAGCTAAAACTGAAATCAATAATTCCACTTCCAGATATCTAGAACATGGTTTTAAGATATGGACTTCTTTAATCTATAACTAAAAAGAATCCTAAAAAGAACAAAACTCTGGCAAGCAGATTTCATTAAGTTATGCGTCCATCTGTCAAAGTTCTAAATCAAAGAAGACCTCTTCTCTAACATTTATTAACTATCATGACAACACTTGCTCTCCTTTTGCTATGGGTTCATCCTACAACAACTGCACATCATGGTTCCTCTTTTTGATACAAATAGGTTAGTTCCATAGAATATGTACATAAAGATAACCATCAGATTAAAGCATGACTTTCCATCAAAATTTCCATGCACATATTCATATAAACCACTTAATGCTAATATATTAAACTATAATTCCATCATTCATGCTTTTAGGTCTTAGGCCCGTATAATAGATATAAAAAGGGATAATATAATATGGACTATAGTTAGGAAGTATGTTCAAAAGTATCTTAAAGTCTGATAAAACCAAAGGAAAATAAAATATTATTGGACCTATCATTTTCCCCCCAACTTAACTTTTTGCTTGTCCCCAAGCAAAAACACTAGAAGGATCTTGATTATTCTACAAAGCGATTTGCCTCAGGTCCATAACTGTACTAACACCTTGATCCTATTGTAGATAGAAACCTTGATATGATGAAAGTTTCCTCATTTTGATAGCTTCCTCCCTTTCCAATTCATCACCCCTATTTCCAGTCCAATGTGTAATTGGACAAAGGAGAATGGGTGGCTAAAATGTAAGGGGTATCCAATGAAATCATTTGTTAATACTAATTTCCATGTATTTCTAGACCCTATGGAGCATAGCAGTAAAGTTATACATAGAACGTGGTTCCTTTTTCTACACTTTAGGATTTAGTTCATTCCACTAGTTTTGTACACACTTATTACATTGTTGTACAATTCCTATAGCTAGCATTTTCATCATTTCATAGTCTTCTTTCTTGAGTTTCATTATTATCTTACCAACTCCCTTATTCCCAAGAAGTTTTAGCCACTCATCAATAATTGGTTTTGAATCCTTTGCCACTTTTCTTACTGAAAGTGCAATAGATTTTTATTTTTCATTATACTCTTCCATAATTTCTCCTCTAAGCTATTCATTCCAGTAATAAGAGGCAAGGGCTCTGACCTGAAGATCCCCAACAAATATTAAGGGGTTCCATTTTGTGTTATTAGGAATCACATAATTGTGCAAATAAAATTCACACAATTGATCTTGGTCCTCTATTGTGGAAGCTTTGAAAATTTTAAGAAACTCATTTGGTTGAATCATAGTAGCTAACTGTTTACTAACCAATCTATTAAATTGGAAACACAAATACCTCTCATGTAGAAATAATGCATAAGTTATGGGCAGAAGCTTGCATTTCACAATTTGTGCAGCTTTATCTGCTACTTCTTCCAATCAGACTGCTGACTTCTTCAATTCCATATCCTTGTTTTCCAATTCCTATATATATTTCTCCTTTTCCTTCTTCCATTTCCCTTTTTCTTCTTCAAATTCCTTGGTTACACTCCATAATTGGTAACCTAGAGAAAAAGTTGTGTGATACCTAGGAGTCTAAAGAAATGAGGGCTTTTCACTTGGAACAACAAGTTCCTTATCCCTTGTTTTAGCATCATCCAACTGTGCTAATAAATCCAACTTGGAACCATGACCATACAATTGCAATTTTCCCTCCATTTCTTTTATTTTAACTTCTCTCTCTTTGTCCTTCTATTCATAATTTTTCACCGACTTCTCTAGATGTTTAATCCTATCCATTGCTTCCTAGAGTTTTGGCCTTACATTCCTTTCTCCGAGATAATTTTCTTCTCCACCTTCAAACTGTTAATTATCTCCTTCATATTCACCATATGTGGGGCTATCTAGAGCTTCTCTCCTTAATTTCTTTGTAGTAAATGAATATTCTAACTCATAATCAAAATTCATTATTATACTCCTCCTTTTTGTAGGTGCATTCATATGACAAAGGACATTCTTATTTAGCTCGAAATCAGACTCCACAATTATAACATTCTCCTATTGTTGTTCCTAGCATTGATTTTCCTAGAGCTGTTCTATGTTCTCATTTTCTTTTTCTAATTCCCCTATACTTTCCTTTGCAATATGTTGCTACCTGATCCTACCAGAATGTCTGGGTGTAAGTACCTTTGCTTCAATTTTCTTCTTCTCTTTTTTAGCACCCTTCCTCTTTTCCTAAACAACCCTCTTCCCTTTTGGATCCTCTTCTTCTGGTTTAGAGGGTGTGGAAGTAGTGGACATGCTAATTCTCTTCATTTTAGACTTCCATGACCTTGAAGAAGAAGGTAACTCTTCACTTTTAGATGACCCTAATTCTGGTTCTTCAAGTTCTGCATGTTCACTTTGGCTATGAGTAGGTGAAGCCATAGGCGAATTATGAAGGTTTTTGCTTCCAGGCTCATTTTGGGGTTCATCTTGAATTCCCAAATTTTTAGGCATTACCAACAAACTATTGATATCATTACACTCGTTATCCCTAAAATATTCCCACCTTACTTGTGGGTACTAAATCCTCAGAATTCTTTTTATCAAAAGAGTAACCAAACAATGGTGAGAAAGAGAAGTATCAGATTGCCTCCTTTGATACTCTAAAGCCATTCTTTTCAATAGGTGGTATAAGAAGTTGTGTACATTAACTATTTTGTTATGCCTAAGATGAGTTAATAACTTGAAATGGAAAATATACAACATATTTTACCTCCCATCACATGTAATATATTTGACAATATAAGAAGCACACCTTGCCCATAACTAGTAGAGAGACATTATTTTCGTACATTGTGCTGAGGATTCCAATACTTCCCCTCTTATGCATAATTCTTCTCGAGTAGTGATGACATCAACCCGAGCTAGAAATTTAGCTCACGTCCTTGGTAACCCAATTACTTGACCAATAGTAGCCTCTGAAGCATCTACAAAAACTCCTTTTACCACAGCTTCATCATACTGAAGAGTTTCTACAAATATCCTCGTCAAATCATCACTAAACTCTGTCAACTTCAAAAAATAATCAAGCCATCCAACTCTTATAAATATAGGAAGAACAAATACATCCTCCAAAATTTGTTGATGAGCCATTGGTTCTCTCTTGATAACATCTCCTCCCATCTTAGTTCTCTTACTACCTAGAATACCAAATCAAATTAAAAGCTCAACTCAGTTTTTTCCTACCACCCCCAACTTATTTATGACTTCAAAAACCTCACCTTCCAGATGTATGCTTGCTATCATAGACTATAAGCATAGGCCTCTCTTCAAATTTGATAGGGTTTCAAGTTCTTAGGAATTATAAAAATGGCATTAGTGGAAATAATAATAAAGACATAACTGAAGGATTTTCATGTCATGATTACAGTAATTCAATTTGAGGTGGCTAATTTCAAAAAATGTGGAGAAAAGACAGTTTAAGCGTACCCTCCCCCCAACTAAAGATGTGAAGTGACCTCACTTCACTATGGTGATTTGGAGGTGAAATAAACATGAGTTGATGGAATTAAAGAATATAATATTTCACATGCGCGAAAATAAAATATAAGAGCATAAAAGTTTAAAGAAGTTTGTGTAATCATAATATTTTACCTTAAGTACACTTATGCGAAAATAACCTCCGACAACGCATGAAAAATGAAAGAATATATGTAATGTTCCTAATCTCTTAGGCCAAGATTAATATCGAATATCCAAGTTTGACAATGTTATCTGTCAAACTAACTAAATGATCTATCTTATGTTATTGAAAAAGATTTGTCTATTTTGAAACTTCAATATGCCTTGGGAATAAAACTCTAGATAATTTGTAGTGTAAACAAATGTCTACAGGTATGCACACAATTATTACTCTAAACACCTATGTATCCAGGAAAAATTATCAATGCCCATGATCTTCCTTTATTGTTCCACAAGCCCACTGTTATCTCAAGATGGCTAACAATAGACATTGAGGAGGTCATTTGATTGGACAAAGCACTATTCAAAGTCTGGAGCAATTTGAACCTTCTAATATTTGTCCGTTTCTACCATATAGTTAGGATGATACTCCTTATAAAGTCCACAATTATGCTATTTGACTTTCTTAGGTTGTATTGGATTCTTCATTCCACGCAAGCTTCTTGCAATGGTATCATTTCCTTGGGCAATGCTAGAATCATCTTTTTGCTATCCCGATGCTGACAATTTTGTCTTATTGATGATCTGGCCACACTTTGATTTGGACTTTATTCTCAAATTTTAGACTATCTTCTAGCATTGGACAATAATAACTATCAACCTCCTTTGAATCTACTATTAGAAGTCTTCAACCATGCCACCACTATTAGAATTTTCCCCTTGTGAAGATAAAATGGAATATTGAGATTATCGGCCCACGATTTCTTTAATACTCTAAACATTTCTGAAGAGGAATGATGCCCATCAATATAAATGAGATGACAGCAATGAATCATCCACCAATTGAATAACCACGATTGACTCTAATATGTGAGAGGATAGAATCCTATCAAGAACCTTGCTAACTATGTGAAGAACTTGCTCTTGATGGAGAAGATCGACAACCAACCAATCAACCCACTTTTGCAAGATATTCAAATTACTTAGAAGATTCAAATCTGGAGAATAGTGTATCTGCCTTTTTTGTGTTGTCCGTGATACCAATTGCAGATTGGATATCAATTCTAATTATTTCATAACTCTTTCTTACCTACTGCAAGGTCCTGTATCTTCCTATCAGGTATCTCCTCCTCTCTGACTCGGTATGGTGTTGATCTATGAATTTTTGTGTCTTCTCTTTTCTTTGGAAGTTGTCATCCTCTATGTGCAGATACCTCTCTTCATTTCTTCTTGATGTTCTCTCCTAAATATTTCACTTGCTATCTGATCATATTATCTGTTGCTGCTAATAGGAGTGGTCGCCTCAAGAATTCAAGTCAAGTTCATCCACGTGTTTGGGGATATCCTCAATGGAACGCTGCCTTGAAACCGATTCACCTCTTATCTTAATCATTTGAAACTCTTGGTGAGCTTGTAGATTATCCTTGATTCAGATCACTATCTTCTAACTTGTTCCTTTTTCTCCCCTTCCTACTCCCAGGCATTCGACCTGATATAGGCCTTGGTGTTGAAGAGATATGTCTCTTCATGCAACCCTTCATAATAATTTTTAGTTTGATTAATCTTTCATTTTCCTTCTTCATGCTAGATTAGTTGCATAATCATCAGATTATTGTATAATGAAATATTTCATTTGTAAGATAAATATATCTAAATATATGTATATATATTTATATGTATGTATATATATAGGTATATAGGTATATATTTTATCTATTAAATTATAAATTCCTTAAATTTTTTTTTTGAATACTTCCCTTATGATGGGGACATCACAAGTATCCCCCCTTGATTTTGTTTATCCTCAAGCAATTCCTTCTTGTTGTACCTGTCTTGTTTTGGAAGAAGATCGTAACTCTTTGTTACATTTAATCTCCTTCCAAGCCTTTTGGATACCTCAATTTTGAGTATATCTAGCCTTATAATCCTAGGAAAAGATTGTAACATTTGTTACTCTTAATCTCTTCCCAGGCCTTTTGGATACCTTTTTCTAAGTCTATCCAGCCTTATAATCCTAGAAGAAGATTGTAACCTTGTTACCCTTAATCTCCTTCCAGGCCTTCTAGATACCTTTTGCTAAGTCTATCTAGCCTTATAATCCTAGGAAAATATTGTAACCTTTGTTACTCTTAATCTCTCCCCAAGCCTTGTGGATACCTTTTTCTTAAGAGTGCCCAACCTAAAATCTCAAAAGCTAGCCTTTCACTTCTCAGGCCTTATGGATACCCTATTTTGGTGTATCCATCCTTAAGATCTTCAAAAGAACCTTAGCTCAACCTGGGCCTTATAGATACCCTATTTGGGTATATCCATCTTAATTCTTATATGCATTCATCATTGTAATGCAATATCACATATTATCCTCAAAGGATGTTCTTATGTATAAAATATTTTCGATTTCCCCTTTTGAGGTTGGCCTAAATCTTTTCCTTTGCATGAATATATGTGTATAGATATTTTATATATATCTTCTTGTAGTTGTTGATCCTTATTTCCTTATTCTTAATTCTACTTTTTGAATCATATTCATTCCTTTCTTGCTTCATTCCATATACTTATTCCTTCTTTTATTTCCTTTGTTCATAATTCTTTCCCTCATATTTCTATTGTATTATACAAATTCTTAATTTATTTTCCTATTTTCATTTCTTTTCTACTGCATATACTTCCTTTTAAATTTGCATATAGTTTCTAAATATATTTATACCTTTAGTAGACCTCAATATAGGAATATTTGCCTAATAGTATGCAAACTCTATCTTATTCCTTATCATTTCTGCTTTTATAGAGCCACTCCCTAAGAGGAGATATAATAGTAAAAATGAATCTGCACTATTCCCTTGGGAAGATTTTGATCTCCTTTATAGCACTTAAGGGGGCATGATGTGAGAAGTTGTATCTCACAATTATGTCTCTTTACTTCACTTATTTGTTTGCTTGGTCAGTTTGATTGTGCCCTCTTAACTAGAAATCACTAATTTATTGCACCTCGATTGATTAAATGCTACTGTGGCACAATTAATTTTGATTTCTTTGATGATATTTCATTAATCATTTTTCCACAAGTTGGCAGGATTATGCTTCAATACCACTATAATTTCCCCGATCTCTTAGGCCAAGATTAATATCGAATATCTGAGTTTGACAATTTTATGTGTCAAACTAACTAAATGATCTATCTTATGTTATTGAAAAATATTTGTCTATTCTAAAACTTCAATGTGCCTTGGGAATAAAACTCTAAAAAATTCATAGTGTAAACATATGTATGTAGGTATACACACAATTATTACTCTAAACACCTACGTATCCAGGAATAATTATCAATGCCTACAATCTTCCTTTATCATTCCATATGCCCACTGCTATCTCAAGATGGCTGACAACAGACACTAATGATGTCGTTCGATTGGCTAAAGCACTGTTCAAAGTCTAGAGAAATTTGAACCTTCTAATATTTGTTCATTTCTACCATATAGTCAGGACGATACTCCTCATAAAGTTCATGATTATGCTATTTGACTTTCCCAGGCTGTATTGGATTCTTCATTCTGTGCAAGCTTCTTGAAATGGTATTATTTCCTTGGCCAATGTTGGAATTGCCTTTTTACTATCCCGATGCTAACAATTTTGTCTTATTGATGATCTATCCACACTTTGATTTGGACTTTATTCTCATATTTTAGTCTGTCTTCTAGCGTTGGACAACAATAACTATCGACCTCCTTTGAATATGCTATTAGAAGTCCAGCCATGCCACCACTATTAGAGTTTTCCCCTTGTGAAGATAAAATTAAATATTGAGATTATCATCCCATGTTTTCTTTAATCCTCTAAGCATTTCTAAAGAGGAATGATGCCCCTAAATATATATCAGATGGCAGTAATGAATCGTCCACCAAATGAATAACCATGATTGACTCTGATATGTGAGAGGATAGAATCCTATGAAGAGACTTGCTAACTATGTGAAGAAATTTCTCTTTATGGAGAAGATCAACAACCAACCAATCAACCCACTTCTGAAAGATATTCGAATTACTTAGAAAATTCAAATATGGAGAATAGTGTATTTTCCTTTTTCATGCTGCATGTGATACCAATTATAGATTGGCTATCAATGCTAATTATTTCATAACCCATGCTTTCCTACTACAAGGTCTCGTATCTGCCTATCGGGTATCTCCTCCTCTTAGACTTGGTATGGTGTTGATCTGTGAATGTTCATGTCTTCTATCTCCTTTGGAAGCTGTCATCCTCTGTGTGCAGATACCTCTCTTCATTTCTTCCTGATGTTCTCTCCTAGATTCTTCACTTGCTATTTGATCTATTATTTGTTGTTGCTAATAGGAGTGGCCGCCTCAAGAATTCAAGTCAGGGTTGTTCACGTGTTTGGGGATATCCTCAATAGAACGTTGCCTTGAAACTAGTTCACCTCTTATCTTAATCATCTGAAACTCTTGGTGATTTTGTAGATTATCCTTGATTCATATCGTTGTCTTCTAACTTGTTCCTTTTTCTCCCCTTCATTCTCCTAGGCATCTGACCTGATATAGGCTTTGGTGCTGAAGAGATATGCCTCTTCATGCAACCCTTCATAATAATGTTTAGTTTGATTAATCTTTCATTTGTCATCTTCATGCTGTATCAGATGCATAATCATCAGATTAGTGTATAATGACATATTTCATTTGTAATACAAATATATCTAAATATATGTATATATATATATTTTATATGTGTGTATATATATAGGTATATATTTTATCTATTAAATTGTAAATGCCTTAAATTTGTTTTTTGAATACTTCCCTTATGATGGTGACATCACAATATATGCTACAATGGATTTGATGGTACGAATATTAAATGCAAGGTAATAAGTATATTGGATGGTGATCAGATACGATTAGATAGGTATAAATAGATGATGGGACTTTGAAAAGGTTGAAAATGTATGCAGGTAGTAAAATAATTATGCCACGAGATTTAGGTGGAATAGGCAGATATAATGGAAATGAGTGGTGATAACCTTGCAATAAATATAGCGCCAAATAAATAAAATATTCTTTCCAGTATTTTGAAGTGTGCTACAGGCTCCCGCAATGTTAGGTACCAAACATAGTTGAAAGCTACAGGTTCCTACGACATCAGGTCCCTTCAAAAAGATAGCTATAATGTTATCATAACTCTGCAATGTGTGAAAATTTATTGTGTTGTGTGTGCATGTGATAAAGCATTGAAAATTAGGTCGAGGCAACCTCAAGGGCTGAGTTGTGTAACTCAACCATTGAGTTATTAGATGTACTTGGGGTGCCCCTTAAAATAGATGTAGGACTTAGGGATTCAGATTCTGTCTCAATCTCATTGCGAGCTCCATACTGCTATATGAGTGAAAAGATGAAGTCATCATGTTGCATTGGCTTCTTATATAGCTTGATTCTATTTCCATTGACAAGAAGGGAGAAACAAACAACATCAATGGTATGCAATTGTACTGCTCCAATTGGATAAACCTTACTAATTTCATAAGGGCCTAGCCATCTAGACTGAAAATTGCCTTTGAAATCCCTATACCTTGAATCATATAGCAGTGCCCAATTTCCTTCCTTAAATTATTTTGTCTTGATAAACCTATCATGCCATTTTATGTACTATTTGTGCATCACCTCTATAAGATGAATTGCTTCCATTCAAATTTCATCCAACCCATTCAAGGAGTGCAACCTTTCCTTTTGTGCCTCTGTTAAATCCATGCCTAATTCCACTGTTGTCTTGAGATTTTTATATTCAAATTATACAGGCAATACTGTTGTTTTGGCATAAACTAGCTCATATGGAGTAAACATTGTCGTTGTTTTCCATGCAGTCATGTATACCTAGATGACTTCTGGTAATCTAGATACCCAATCTCTTCTATGTAGCTGCACTGTCTTAGTCAATATATTTTCAATTTATCGGTTGGTAATTTCAACTTGTCCATTAGCTTTAGGATTATATGGTGTAGACTTCTTGTGCTTGATCTGATATTCTTCCATTAACTTTTCAATAAGGTCTAATGTGAATTGTGGCCCTTGATCAGTCACTATTTCATTTGGCACACCATATCTAGTGAAGATATCCTCATATAAAAACTTTGCAACATTGCCATCTCTAGCGAACTACAATGCTTTTACTTCCACCCACTTGGTTAAGTAATCAATGCATATCAATATGTATTCTTTATTATTTGAACAAGGAGAGATAGGTCCAATAAAATCCATTCCCCATTTATCAAAAGGAGCTCAAGCCAGTTGGGGTTGTAATGGAATTTCATCATATCTTGTAGGTCTACCCATCCTTTGGCAACAGTCACAACTTCTAGTATACTTAACAAAGTCCTTATGTAATGTTGGCCAATAATATCATGTTGTCAAAATCTTAAAAGTCATCATTTTAGGTGCAAAATTTCCACCACAAGGTTCATCATGGCATACTTTCATAATGTCAAACACTTCATCCTCCCGAATACACCTCCTCATAATTTTACCTGGACCAGTGTAAAACAAAAATCTAAAAATCCATGAATAAGGGAGGCATTTATGAACCAACTACCTTTTCTCTCTTGGAGAAAAGTAACTTGGAATTTTTCTTGACACTAAATAGTTTGCTATGTCAGCATACCACAGTGTGATCACATATAGAGCAAATAAATGCTCATCAGGAAAAGAATGATCAACAATTCCCTATGTTGACTAAGTAGGCAATCTAGACAGGAAATCAACAACCACATTAGCCCTTCTAGGCTTGTCATCGATTGTTATGTCAAATTCTTACAATAATAATAACAATCTTACAATTTTTCCACTTACCACTAGTTTTTTCATCAAGTACCTAATAGCTATATGATTTGTATGTATGAACACCTGATAACTAGTTATATAATGTCTAAAATTATTAATAGCATAGACAACTGCAAGCATTTCTTTTTTGTTACAATGTAGTTCAGTTTTTCTCCTTGGAGGTTTTTACTCATATCATAGATTGAATATTCCTTACTTCCTTCTTTCTACCCTAGGACTGCTCCTGTTGCAAAGTTAGATGCATTAGTATGGATATGAAAGGGCAATGTCCAATTCGTCCCTCTAAGAACTAGTGCACGTGTTAAAGCTTCCTTTAGTTTTTCAAATGAACTCTGACAACCTTTAGTCCAATCAAATTCAAAATCCTTTGTTAACAAAGTGAACAAAGGTGTAACAATCTTATTGAAATCTTGTATAAATCTCTTGTAGTAACCTTTTGTGATCAAGAGTTGTTAGCCTATCTAAGTGATGCAAAACATAATGCAAAAGACAATAAACAACACTTAACAGCTCAAGATAGGGCTATGTTAAACTTAAACAAAATAAAGATAAACAAGTAGATTTTTACCTTGTTTAAGCCACTCTTTGGTTGTCCCTTGGATCTTTGATGTTTTGTATGCTCCTTGGATGACAAGATGGATGAAAATGGATTCAAAATGAGCTAAACTATATGAGGAATGCAATGAGAAAAGTGGGTAGTTAGATGGATGAATGCAAGTGAAATATATGGAAGCTTGAAAGTAGGCCACAATGGAGGTTTTTGAAGTGCAAGAGTGCAAGTATGCTTGAGAGCTTGAATGCCAAAATGTGTGAATGCCTAATAAGAGAATGAAAGAGAAATCCTCTATATTTAGGGGATAATTCTCTAGAGAATTCAATGGTCAAGATCTTTCCAACATGGGCAAGATAAAGGGTTGTGGTGAGTTGAGGACTCACAAGCCCTCACATTTTTCTATGTGAAAGATGAGATGTCAAGAGGACATGTGATGTGGAAAAGGACTTGTGAGGTGGAGGTACTTGCAAGTATCTTGGGATAAGGATGATGGTGACAAGTGAGATGACCATGGGAATGAGAGAAGTGGTTGGGATAATAAATGTAATTTTAAATTCACACGATTGGGAGTATCTTGTGGATAAGACAAGGTTCCCAAAAAGTAGGACTTTGACCCATGTGAGTGATGTGACTTTTTAATGATCACATGGGGAAGAGGAGAGTCCTTGGAAGGATAAAATGGAATTTAAAATTCCATTAGGAAGGGCATGGGGATAATAAAAGGAATTTAATATTCCTTAGGAGATGAGAGAGTTGACCAAGGTATTGATTAGACTAGTTAATCAGTGATTAGGAGACAAATAGTGGCTAATAAAGACTAGGAGCCAACTTGCAAAAATTGAAGGATGTGACGCATCCTAATCATGGATTAGACATGTGCACATCCCCTAATGATGGGATTAGGAGGTGGATTAGGATTAAGAAATAATTATGGAGGATATGACATGTGAGGAATTAAATAAATGTATTATTTATTTAATTATTTTGAGGAAAGGAGGATAAAGGGTAAGGTATTTAATTATTAACTAAATACCTTAGGGATTTAGAAGAATTAAGGGTATTAATTAAATAATAGCAATATTACTTAATTAATGCAAATAAGTGGATATTCAGATGAAAAGGGATAAATTTGGACAAGTGCAATTGTCTAAATTTAGGTGTCTACATTTTGCCCCTCTTGTAGATGGTGTTACGAAGTAGTATCATTTCAAAGAATATTAAAACATTGAACCCGAAAGAAGATGGTTAGATTGGGAAAGATGCCCCAGTCATCAAAGGAGTGATTGGGAAGAAAGATGATGGGAGTGAAGATGAAGATTAGGGATTGAGGATGCCCCCTCGAGAGGACATGTGGGTCCAAGAGGACACGGGTGTGCTCTCAAAAGGGATGAAATGATGAAAGGGGAGATGGGGAAGATGATGCAAAGTGATGGAAAAGAGAGGATGATAAGCGATAGAGGGTTGGGAAGCACAAATGGATTCAATGACAAATGTGATGTTGCCTCAGTCAAGCTACAAGCCAAAATGGGTTGATGATGGATGGAGTGTTGTTGATGAGGGAATGAATATCCTAAAACAACACGAGTATAGGGAAAGATACATCTCGATGATGATGATGAAAGAATTGTTGATGAGGGAAGGATATATCCTAGAACAACACCTAATGATAGGGAAGGATACATCTCGAAGATGATGACGATGATGATGTTGATTGGATCAAGGATTGTAGCAAGGCTAGGAACAAGACCAAGGATGTGATTAGATGATTTGTGCTAGATTTGAGTGGGTGAGGATTGGATGCAGATGTGAGATGGTTGAAAAGATGCTTAGAATAACCAATATATATTATTCTAAGAAGATTGAAAAGAGAATGAAATGATGAGGATTGATGAAAATATGGATGAGAAGAGGTGGAGGATACATGCAATGTAATGAAATACAATCCTAATGAATTTTCCATTTTTGGAGCATTGATTTTTGCTATAGCATAAGACACCAAGTGCCAGGGTATGTAGAACCAAGGTGGATTAGTTTCAAATGCATAAAAAAAACACAACAAACAAGAAGGCTATTCCAACACCCCAAAGTCATGAAGACCTTGGTTGGGCCAGGCATTGGAATAACCACAAGCATAGGAGGTTGCCCCAACATAACACCACAGGGATTTTGGTGGGTACAACGTGGGACAACTAGGAAGACAACAACAAACAAAAGTTTAATATATGCCCCTGTGTTTACTAGTCAAAGCACACTATGATATGATGGATCAAGGTGACCCTGACGAGGTATGATAGGAAGCTCAAATGATAAACAAAATATAAAAGCATCAAAAGATCACAAACAATTTAAAACGTCATTTTACATAGGATCAAGGGGATGGATGGGATTGATGGGGTATGTTAGGAAGGATACATCTTGTTAAGACCAAAGATGAATACTAAACTAAAAGATTGATATGACATAGGATATTCAGAACAAATTAGATCTCATGATACGAGTGGCTCTCATTTGTTAAGAACCAGCTAGATAATGGCATAACTTGATGACACAACACAAGAGATACAAGACACGAGACTGACACACCCTAAATACCTAGGGGCTCAGGGGCCGATCAAAGATTAGCCTTGCCTACATGAAAGTGCAGAGCCCTTATAGTTCAATAAAAGGTTGACGACTGACCATGGATAAAAGCAGAAAGAGGACGATGAAGACCTCGATGGATGACAAAGACTAGATAGACAACATTAGAAAGAGGATGATAAAGACCGATGATAGTGAATAAAGATAGGATGGACAAAAGGGGGCCCTAGGGGCGAATCCAATGATCAACCTTGCCTATGTGAAAGCATAGGGGCAACGTAGTTCAACAAAGCCGATGACCGACCATGGATAAAGGATGATGAGATGACTAGGATAAGTAGATAAAATGATGGGACCAATATGATGATACAAGATAGACCTAGTAGATAAGATAGGATGATGGTGATCAAACAAAGCTTAGGGATGGGATAGTTATCCAAATTATCAAAAGATGAATTGGGAGGATGATATGATGGATAGATTAGTGATGAGAAATGATAGGAGATTGGAAAGGTGTGCGAGAGAAGTGGAAGTGATGAGGATGAGATAGATGGAATTAGATTACATGGGGAGAAGCCTATAGCCAAATACCAATGACAAGGGATTATGTGACGGGATGAGGATAGAGATGAATGGATAAGGAGATAAGGATGGGGAGATGAAAAGGATTGTTTGGATTGATAAGGAGATAATGATGGGGAGATGAAAGGGATTGTTTGGATTGGTAAGGAGATAAGGATGGGGAGATGGAAAAGGATTTTCGGTTTGAAGGATGGAGAGGAAGATAAGGATGGGGAGATGAAAAGAATTTTTGGATGGGTAAGGAGATAAGGATGGGGAGATGAAAGGGATGCTATGAGAGATGGATAGGAAGATAAGGATGGGGCAATGGAAGGGATTGCCATGATGGATGGATAGAGGGATAAGGATTTTGATGAGGAAAAGGTTACCAAATGGATAGATGAAAAGGGATGCTATGATGGATAGGAAGATTAGGATGGTAAGGAGATAAGGATGGGGAGATGAAAGGGATGCTATGAGAGATGGATAGGAAGATAAGGATGGGGCGATGGAAGGATTGCCATGATGGATGGATAGAGGGATAAGGATTTGGATGAGGAAAAGGTCACTAGATGGATAGATGAAAAGGGATGCTATGATGGATAGGAAGATTAGGATGGCAAAGAGATAAGGATGGGGAGATGAAAGGGATTGTTTAGATGAATGATGTCTCCAAGGAGTTATGCCACAAAGAAGGAGGTGCCCCCAATCGAGATATGTCATGTATAATGAGGTAGGGGGATGGAAGATAGAAGGATAGGTAAATAAGGGAGTGAGATGGATATGGATAGGATGTATGGACAAGGAAGGGAGATTAATGGTAGCATGATGGGTGGACAAGGAAGATAGATGGATGCGAATAAAGATTAGGATAGTGTATGGATGAGGGGAATGAATTCCAAGAGGTGTCCAAAGCATGTATATATGTTTGCCCCTATCAATATCAAGATCACAAGCAGGATGGAGGGGTTGGGATAAATGGGATATGATAAGCAGGATGTGTAAGCTAGGTTGGATGGAGGAGATGGGTGAAGGGGATATAGTTGCCCCCAAGTGTGCAAGTAATCTAGATGGGGGATTTACACATGATGCCTGTTTTCTAGGTTTTCATCATGGTACTTATGCAAGGTGCTTGTTTGCCAAGATTTCACCATTGAACAAATTATTTCTCTTTATTTTTTTTCCTCTTTTTTTTTTGACTTTTTTGACTTTGTTGACCATTTTTTTGTATTTTTTGGATAGTATGCAGATGGAGATGGATAAAGATAAGGATGTGGATAAGTGGATTTAGAAGATATGTGATAAGGAGATGGATGAAGGACTCAAGCATCAAGTTCCATACGAGGTAATAAGAGCCCAATTATGAAATGACTATTGGATGTTGGTACAACCTTATTAGGATAAATGGGTTATGCAATAAGATGGATTAAAGGGATTTGATGTGGGAGATATGTGGGATAATGGATGGGATGTTGGAAAGTGTATGGATGGAATGATGGGGTGGATGTGTAATGGGGGGATGTGTTCAGGACCAACATTGGCACATATGGTGGTGGATGTGAAATGATAGGAGTATTAATGGATGGATGATGTGGGGATAATGGAGGAGATGGGATAGTGAATTTTGGGACTGTTGTCACTTAGAAATGCACCTTGATGAAAAGTTGTAAAAATTGAGCTTTCTAATGGAACATTGGATCACTCCAAGGCTGTGGGTCACCTAAGATTGGAGTGAACCTCTGGAGAAGGCCGACTTCCTTTGGGTATCACCTAAACTACTGATTCTCTGAAGGGAAAGGGAGAAAGAGAATATATTGAAAGTAAAACTAACTCTATGGTGATACACCGAATTAATGAGAAATCAAAAATGAAAACAGGATGAAACACACTGAAGAAAACTAGACTGCTACTGTTTCACCAACTCAACATCACCCCATTCAGCTTTATGCATCACTCTTGGCAAGTTTGATCCACATACATATCTCAAGAAGGAAGGAACTATCTTCACAACTAAGTGGTATGAATGCAAATTTGGTAAAACACTGTTAAAAAATACATACATAAGCTAACATACAAAAAATGAGAGTGGTACAAGCATTAATACTTGTTTTCAAGATGAACACTGTTTTGCATTCCAAATTTTAAGTTGAGTTACAGAAACATACACTAATTGAGAAAGGATTGACAAAAAAATCACTAACTCCCTTGAATGCATAATTCGAACTCCATACAAAAAAGGAAAAAATCGCCTTATATACAGATTGTGATAGCCCCCTTAGGGCTTACAAAATATCGGGCCTAGAAAGATCAATCTTTAGATCTTTTTTATTAAAATTAATGTTGAAGCCTGCGTGTCTCCACTATGTGTGTTGATGAAGAGCCACCCTCATAGAAACCCTCTAATATTTCGCAGCTACCGCATTCATTGATCCATCGTGTCTTGTTTAGCTACTTCAGCTGCATCTTGAATGCCCTAAGCTTGCAACAGATACACGTCACTTATTATCCTATTGGTGTTCTTTAGACTATCATGGTTTACCCTCAGATCTCTCTGATTAATTGAGTATATTCCACGCAGCCTCTTTGGTCGATCAAAACTCCTTTGATCAAAATTGCATCTCGGTGAGACACTGGAAGTGTCTCATTGATGCGATTATTCCCTCCTGAAGCTATCAGCATAACATGGAGCTATCATTGAGAGCTTATGGCGAGCTCATTTCATTTACCCCGAGCTTGCTTTTCTCCTTCGGGCTCGAGCTCCTTCAGCAAGACACTATCGAGACGGGAAGACATCTTAGCGATGTTGTCATTTTGCCGATGCTCTTCTTTCATTGGGATCTTGGCCTGTTGGTGAGACTTCATACCGAGCATCTTCTGCCATATTGGCATCTCCCTTTGTCACCAAGACATACTCCATTCTCTGAGACTCTATATCAAAGTCTCCCTTCTTTGCCAAAAGTTCACCTTGAGTTCAGAGAAAGCTTGCTTGGTCGGCAAGACATCCTGTCGACCCCACCCTCATTCTGTTCAAGCTCTTCTTTTCCTTCAATGAGACTCTCGTCGGTCGGGAAGAGGTCCTCCCTAACTCCAAATGTTATGTTGAAGGCCCCTCGCTTCAGGGAGACCTCTTATAGTCACCGAGACATCTCAGCGAATGCCCTTAGTCGTGTTGAGGGTCCTTTCTCTTTTGTGTTGGGGAGATTTTTCTTGTTGGCCAGACCTTATGGCGATAGCCTCCATCCTACCTGGTGATGCATTTGCTTTCCCTTGGTGTCGGCATAACCTCCTCATCTCGACAAAATATTTCACCGAGACCCATGCTTTATCTTGCCGATGAGTCCATCCATTTTCCATTGCTGTGACGTTCCACTATCGGCAAGACATCATATAGAATGCACCCTGTTATTCAGAAAGACCTCAATTACTCTTGAGTCATTGAGACATAATGTATCTCCTTCCGATGAGTCTACCTATCCCAAGTGTGTCACTGTAGCTTCCATCTGTCAAGGATACCTCACATAGACTGCGTTTGCTACACCGAAAGGCCTCATGCATTCAAAGTCGCCAAGACAAGGCAATTGTTATGCCGACAAGGATCCTTCATTATTTTCCCATCGGTGAGACCGAAGGTCACTCACTGAGACCTCACGGTGATCACCCCAACCTACATCGATGAGCACATCCATCCGCCACTGATCGATGAGACAAAAGTGAACTCATGCCGATATAATGCACTATGTTCCTCCAGTCGACGAGATAAGAAAACCTCGCTGAGACATAATGTTGATATTGCCCAGCTCCACTAATGAACCACCATATACATAGTCGGGGAGACATGTTAAGATCGGTAAGATGCAACCCCAATAGCTAAGACATATGCTGATAGAAGCTTCCATGGTCGCCAAAACAATAGAACCATCCTTGTGAATGAAGAATGCAGAAGACCTGTGATCTCCGTGACACTCCTCTAGTCTTGGTGACTCTGTCCTTAGAAGATTTTCATGTCGAACCAGAACAAGGCAGGCTTTTTCACTAAATTCCTCGTGACCTAGCATCAGATTCATGACCTTTTCCCTAGGCTGAATACTTCATTTGGCCTCCTCGAACCTATTAACATGATTTGCTTTACCTGATTGAGCCAGAGGGTGAAAATTTAGGCAAAAATTCTAGAGACCTTTGTGGGATGTTTGCCTGCTAAACATGAGAACCAGTGACTGGGCTTATCCATTGGGCATGGAGTCATTAAAAGGCTCAAAAAAGAAACAAAATATCAGTCTTGCACATGACCTCAACCTCATGAGATCCACGGGTCATAACTGGTTTGCAAAAAAAATGAAAGAAGGGAAAATGACGGAGAAAAATACCGCGTTAAAACAACACTCAGGGGATGGAGCAAAACAGAAAACAAACGAACCATAGTGCAAAGCACTTATTGAAAACATAACACCTAACTAGATATGTACAAAAAGGGAACCCCATCATATTTGAAAGTAGGGCTTAAGGTGTATCCCATTGACTGGGATAGGAAGCACTTCCCTGTCTGTTGTAGCCAGCTGATAAGCATTGTGCTCCTTGCAATATCTAACAAGGAATGGGCCCGTCCACATGTTGTCAAACTTGGTGTGATGGCCTAGCCTACTTTTCAGAACGTCCCATTTGAGCACGAGGTCTCCTACCTTGAAAACATTTTCTGTAGCCTTCTTGTCAAAAGTTCTTTTCGTTTGGAGCTGATGATACTCCAAAGCTTTCATTGCTCTGTCCCTTGATTCCTTGAGTTCCATGAGCTCTGAATACCTCACAGACATGGGGTCCTGCTCCTCAAACATCTCCAACTAGCGAACAATATCAAGAGCTGGAAGCTCCATGGATAGTGGCAATCTTGCATCTTTGCCATAGACCAACATATATGGCGAGTTACCAACAGACCTCTTAGGGGTCACTCTATCTGCCCAAAGTGCATTCTTTAAACTGACGTGTCAGGTCCTTTAATTATCCTCTATGATTCTTTTAATAATTTTGATGAGGTTCTTATTCGTGCTCTTAGCTAGGCCATTACCTTGAGGGTAATAATTTGAAGATGTGCTCAAATGAATGCCATGCTTAACAGCCCAATCAGTTACCCTTAGACCCATGAATGCAAGGGCATTATCAGATATGATGGAGTCAGGCACTCCAAACCTGGTGACTATATCTTCATAGAAGTTCAACGCTGAGGATTCTTTTGCTTCCCTCAATGCAACCACTTCTGTCCACCTTGTGAAATAGTAAGTGGCTGTAAGTACCCATTTGTGACTAGCACTAGAAGGTGGATTTATTGGTCCAATAAAATCAATGCCCCATCTCATGAAGGGCTGCTCTACTTGAATTGGATGCAGGGGCATAGCAGGCAACTTTTCCTTTCCTGAAAACAAAGCACATTTGATGCACTTTCTTGACCAGACATACGCATCCTTGAACAAGCTGGGCTAGTAGTAACCAGCTCTCATGACCTTCTAGGCAGTAGTTCTAGGAGCAAAGTGACCTCCTGCAGCTCCATCATGAAACTCATGAAGCACTTTTTCAATTTGGTCACTGTGAATGCATCTTAACAGGACACCATTCAAATCTTTTTTAAAAAGAACATTGCCCATCAACACATATGGTATGGACTGCAGTCTAAGGTATCTTCTTTTGGCTCTATTTAGACCTAATGGGCATTGACCAGTTTGTAGAAATCGGGTCATATATGGAACCCAATTAGTTATCCCCATGGGCACATCATCTTGAGCATTCTGAGGCTCATTTGTATTGGCAAGCACAACATCCTTTTCAAGTTTACCTTCACTGCTCGACCTTGAAGCAAGCTATTCACAAAGACCTTTACCTCTAACTAGCTTGGTGATCTTAATATCTACATCGTACTCCATGACCTTAGTGATCCACCCTGCTCTTTTTTCATTCAGATCCATATTCAACAGAAATTCCTTCACACTTGAGTGTGCAACCAGAATATGAACCTTATTAGTTGAAAGCAAAGGTTTAAACTTCTTCTGACTTCTAATCAGGCGATTGTGGGTTTGAGTCCCATCGGGCATGCCAGAAACTGTTGTCACTTAGAAATGCACCCTGATGCAAAGTTGTAAAAACTAAGCTTTCTAATGAAACATTGGATCACTCCAAGGTTGTGGGTCACCTGAGATTGGAGTGAACCTATGGAGAAGGCTAGCTTCCTTTGGGTATCGCCTAAATTACTGATTCTCTAAAGGGAAAGGGAGAAAGAGAATATATTAAAAGTAAAACTAACTCTATGGTGATACACTGAATTAATGAGAAATCAAAAATGAAAATAGGATGAAACACACTAAAGAAAACTAGAATGCTATTGTTTCACCTACTCAACATCACCCCATTCAACTTTATGCATCACTCTTAGTAGGTTTGATCCACATACATATCTCAAGAAGGAAGGAACTATCTTCACAACTAAGTGGTATGAATGTAAATTTGGTAAAACACTGTTAAAAAATACATACATAAGCTAACATATAGAAAATGAGAGTGGTACAAGCATTAATACTTGTTTTCAAGATGAACTCTATTTTGCATTACAAAATTTTAGTTGAGTTACAAAAACATACACTAATTGAGAAAGGATTGATGAAAAAATCACTAACTCCCTTGAATGCATAATTCGAACTCCCTACAAAAAAGGAAAAAAATTTCTTATATACAAACTGTGACGGCCCCCTTAGAGCTTACAAAATATCGAGCCCAGAAAGATCAATCTTCAAATCTTTTTGATTGAAATTAATGTTGAAGCCTGCATGTCTCCACTGTGTGTGTTGGTGAAGAGCTACCCTCATAGAAGCCCTCTGATATTTCGCAGCTACCGCATTCATTGATCCATCGTGTCCTATTTAGCTACTTTGGTTGCATCTTGAATGCCCTAAGCTTGCAACAGATACACGTCGCTTGTTATCCTGTTGATGTTCTTTAGACTGTCACGGTTTACCCTCAGATCTCTCTAATTGGCTGAGTAAATTCCACGTAGCCTCTTTGGTCGATCAAAACTCCTTTGTTCAAAATCGCATCTCGGCGAGACACTAGAAGTGTCTCACCGATGCGATTATGCCCTCTTGAAGCTATCGGCGTAACATATCAAGACGGGAAGACATCTTAGTGAATCTGTCATTTTGTCGATGCTCTTCTTTCATTGGGACCTTGGCCTATCGGCCAGACTTCATATCGAGCGTCTTCTGCCATATTAGCATCTCCCTTTGTCACCGAGACATACTCCATTCACTGAGACTCTATATCGAAGTCTCCCTGCTTTGTCGAAAGTTCACCTTGAGTTCAAAGAAAGATTGCTTGGTCGGCAAGACATCTTGCCGACCCCACCCTCATTCTGTCCCAGCTCTTCTTTTCCTTCGTTGAGACTCCTACCGGTCAGGAAGAGGTCCTCCTGAACTCCAAATGTTATGCCAAAGGTCCCTTGCTTCGGGGAGACCTCTTATAGTTGCTGAGACATCTCGGCGAATGCCCCTAGTCATGTCGAGGGTCCTTTCTCTTTTGCATCAGGGAGATTTTTCTTATTGGCCAGACCTTATGGCGATAGGCTCCATCCTACCTGGTGATGCATTTGCTTTCCCTTGGTGTCAGCATAACCTCCTCATCTTGGCAAAATATTTTGTCAAGACACATGCTTTATCTTACCGACGAGTCCATCCGTTTTCCATCGCTGTGACGTTCCACTATCAGCAAGACGTCATATAGAATGCACCCTATTATTCAAAAAGACCTTAATTACTCTTGGGTCGCTGAGACATAATGTATCTCCCACTGATGAGTCTACCTGTCCCAAGTGTGTTGCTATAGCTTCCATCCGTCGGGGAGACCTCACATAGACTACGTTTGCTACATTGAAAGGCCTCATGCATTCAAAGTCGCCGAGACAAGGCAATTGTTATGCCGACAAGGATCCTTCATTATTTTCCCATCAGCAAGACTAAAGGTCACTCGCCGAGACCTTATGGCAATCGCCCCAACCTACACCGATGAGCACATCCATCTGCCACTGATCGATGAGACAAAAGTGAACTCATGCCAATACGATGCACTATGTTCCTCCAGTTGGTGAGACAAGAAAACCTCGCTGAGACATAATGCTGATATCACCTAGCTCTGCCGATGAACCACCATATACATAGTCGGGGAGACATGTTAAGATCAGTAAGATGCAACCCTGATAGCTAAGACATATGCCGATAGAAGCCTCCACGGTCGCCAAAACAATAGAACCGTCCTTGCAAATGAAGAATGCAGAAGACCTATGATTGTCGTGACACTCCTCCAATCTTGGCGACTCTATCCTTAGAAGATTTTCATGCCGAACCAGAACAAGGCAAGATTTTTCTCACCGAATTCCCCATGACCTAGCATCAGATTCATGACCTTTTCCCTAGGCCGAATACTTCATTTGGCCTCCTCAAACCTGTTAACATGATTTGCTTTGCCTGATTGAGCCAGAGGTTGAAATTTTAGGCAACAGGGACATAAGGACCCAAAATAGATTTAGGAGATGGAAGGGGTGTATGATTAGCTTATGGATTAGCAACTTTGGATGTAATTATAGATTTTTCATTTGAAGGCATTGCATCTTTTTTCTTTGGGATCCACATGGTTTTGATTTTTACTTTGGTGGGCCTTTACGACCTACATATTTGATTTGGATTTTGGATTTGATTTTTCTTTTCTTCCCCATGTATTTTAGAGAGGACATGGGTAGCTTTAGATTCATGTGGATGTTTAGATTTATGCATTTTTACTTTGACATCCAAAGTGCTTTTAATAGCAATGGGATGGGTGCGAGAAGATGGATGATGTGGAGGAAATGTGAATGGAGTGATGGAGGTACGATTTTGAGGATGATATGTGGATGGAGGATGTGCAGGTACATGCCTTTGTTGATCCTGATTGGGGAACATGAGAGTGGGATGTTGATGATGGGTGATATGGATAGGTGAAAAAGGATGAATAAGAAAAAATGGAGGAGGTAATTTTGGGGTATAAGGGCCCAAAATGGACTTAGTACCTGGAGGATGTGTGATGGTGGGTGCAGGGACATAAGGACCCAAAATGGATGGAGGAGATGAAGGATGGGAGATTGTGGATGGAGGGATGTAAGGACCCAAAATGGATGGAGTAGATGAAGGAGGAATATGGATGGTTGTTTTGAGGTGATACAATGGAGGAGGGGGATGGCAACAAATGATCTGGTGGAGTGATGGGAGGAGCCTCTTATTCTTTAGAAGAGGATTGTTGAGGGTATGTGGATGTTGTACCAACATTTTTTTATTGTGATTCATGAGCAACACATCTGAGACCTCGCATATAGGAGTGTTCTTTGACCCAGACAAGCTCTAAAATACCTTGCTCATGAAGGCCTAAACCTTTTCCTTGATAGTTCATGTTCTTGAGCATTTGATCCATGATAGTATTTTTGTTATTTTGGAAGAATGATGCGAGTCCATTATTAGGTGGAGGATGATGAGTGGTATATATCCTTTGTTTTTCTTCTGCAAGGATACCACCATCGAAGAATGTGAGGGTACCAGGGGGTACAAAAGTGATGTGGGGTTAGTAGGTTTAGACGATGATGGAGGAGCGTGGGATGGAGATGATAGGACAATAGCATCTTGATTGAGAGAAGGGAGTGGTAAGGGATCAAGAGAGGGATTAGGTGATATGATAGGATCTGTATTTGTGGTAGTGGGTGATAAGGGCTCATGCAATGGAGCGGTGGGGTCTTGAGTGACAAGGGGATCATGGGATGGAATGGATGGGGGACTGTGATCTTGAGTTGGATTGGATGAGATGGTAGGAACTTGATTTGGAAAAGGGGATATGTCGGTACGCTTTGGATCAAGATCTTGGAATGACTAATCTTCTGTGGCTAGCATGATGATGGAGTGTTGGAGGGGCTCATCAAATGAGGGAGATGGAAGGATGGGAGATTCATGGCATTCATGGAATGGATTTCAGTGATACTGGGAGTGGGAAGAGTGGATTGGATTTGGTCATCTTTTCTAGATTGAATAGATCTAGGAGTAGAAGATGGTGATTGGATTTGGTTATCTTCGATGGGCTCGGTGGATCTCAGAGTAGGAGATGGGGGCTCAGTGGATTTAGTAGATTTGATGGTTTTAGTGGTTTGAGTAGTGACAAGGGTCGTAACATCAATGATACTAGCGACCGTACCTAGGGGAGTGGGGTTGCATGGTTCCACAACTTCAAGGTGTGGAGTTGGGGATATATTCTTTATCATGAGTCCTTGGAGGACCTCTGGAGTGAGAATCATGCATATTCTAGGCTTAGATGGTGTGGTAGGAGTGGATGAAGGATTATAGATTGGTGGACTAAGATTAGGCTTGGATGGAGGATTAAGGTAGGGATATTATGATAGCGAATTAGAATAGGAAGATGTGGATGGTGGATTGATGTTGGAGGGAGTAGATGGGGAATTAAGATAGGGATATTGGGATGGTAGATTAAGATGGGATAGCTTGGAGGGGTAATTGGATTTGGAAAGCAGTTGGAGAAATATTACTAGAAATTATAGCATCAATGGGATCTATGTCATATACCTCTTGATCAACAAGACTCTTGTTATCATCATCAATGTAATTAGGGTTTCCCTTGACTACTATTTTTGGTTGCATCGATGGAGGATAAGGATTCATGATGTTAGATTAGATGGATACAGATTGAAAAGATGGGAATGAATGTTTAGAAGTAAAGAAGAGATGGTGTAAGGATGAATAGGATGGATTGGAAGAAGATGGAGGAATGGATCCTAAGATTTGTTTCAATATCAAGAGATCTTGGATGGTAATGGACTAAAGCTCAAATAAGGATTTAGGTCAAGCTCGGATTGGGCTTGGATAAAAGCTCATATTAGGATTGGATTGAAGCTCATATTAGGATGATCGGAGGATGTGATGGGACTGATTTTAAACCAAGTTCAAGGGTTTAACTAGATGACATAAGGTGCTGACAATTAGATTTTTTTAGATTTGGCAGTTTTCAAAAATTGTCAAATTTTGCCATTTTAGGAAATTTCACAAGCATACCTTTGAGAGTCCATTTTTTTCTTAGAAACTTCCTAAAACTAAGGTAGGATGAATTTCCAACTAACATCCTAAATTTGAGACATGCATTCTGAGTTATTAACAAAAGTGATTTTTCAAAAATTGGAAAAAAACACTAAATTTGATTTTAAGGGTCAAGATGAAAGTTTGAAGCCCTAAAAATGTGCTGAAATGGGGGCCAACCGACTAAGAGTCGGTTGGAAATCCACATGCCACCTCATAATGCAACCATCTATAAAATTTCAGCCCAAACGGACACCCGAGTCAAAAGTTATGGCCTCTAGAAGTTTCTACATAAAAATCAAAATCCCTGAAACGAAGTCTAGGTGATTGGGATGGATGATTTGATGATGGATATGGACTCTAATTATGTTCTAAGATGCACCTATGTGATTTGGTTGATGAAACGATGACCTTTGGAGAATGTAGATGGATCGAAATGCATATTATGGATGAACGAAAAATGCAAATGATTGGATGAAGGTAAGGTTTGCCTATCTATGGGTCAAGTTCACCTATTTGTTGGGTAGGTTCACCTATCTATTGGGAAGGTTCGTCTATCCACTGTGCAAGTTTGCCTATCTAATTTCAGACCATTGGAACAAGGAAATGAACTCTTAGAATGGGTAGATGGACTCTTGAAACGAGGAAATAGACTCTTAGAATGGGGAGATGGGCTCTTAGAAGGAGTAGACGAAAGCTCAAAATGGATGGATGATTGCTCGAAAGGGGAGACTGACTCTCAGAACAAGAAGACAAATGTTTGGAATAGATGAACGGATGCTCAAAATGAGTAAAAAGATGATCAAAATAGATGAATGACTACTTGGAATGAGTAAACGATTGCTTGGAACGAGAGACTAACTCTCAGAACGAGGAGACGAAAGCTCAGAATGGATGAACGATTACTCAGAATGAGTGAATAGATGATCAAAATGGATGAATGGCTACTCGGAACGAGCAAATGATTGCCCGAAATGTATGAAAAACTCTTAGAACAAGGAGATGGAGGCTTAGAATGGATGAACATTTACTCAGAACAGGTGAACAGATGATCATAATGGATGAACCACTACTCAGAATGAGTAAACGATTGCTCAGAATGGATGAACGACTCTTAGAATGAGGAGATGGAGGATTAGAATGGACAAACAGATGTTCAGAATGGATGGACGAATGCTTGGGATGGGATACTAACTCTCAAAATGGATGAAAGGATGCTTAGAATGAGAAGAATGAATGCTTAGAAAGGAAGATAGATTCTTAGAACGAGGAGACAAATGCTCAGAATGAATGAACGATTGCTCAAAACAAGTAAATAATTACTCAAAAGGGGAGATTGACTCTTGGAAAAAGGAGATGAATGTTCAGAATGGATGAAAGGATGCTTGAAATGAGGTGATGGATGCTTGAAATGAGTAAAAGGATGTTCGAAACAGGGAAGCGGATGCTCGGAATGACTAAACGAGGGATGAAATTAGTTGTTTGGAGGGAAAGTTCACCCAAGTTAGGGTAGGTTCGCCCAAGTTAAGGGAAAGTTCACCTAAGTTGAGGTCAATGTCACCTATTCAGTGAAAGATAGGTGGGAAAAAGATGGTCAGAATAGGTAAACGGGTGCTCAGATCAAGGAGACAGATGCTTGGGTCAGAAGGACGAATGCTCGAAACAAGGAGATGGATGGTTAGACTGAGGAAACGAGCATTCAGAATGGGAAAACAGGTGTTTAGAATGATTGAACGGAAGGTGGAAATGGCTATTTGAGGGGCAAGTTTTCCCACATAGGGGCAGGTTCACCCAAGTAAGGGCAGGTTCACCCAACCTAAGAAATTGGTTGATTTGAAGGCTATTTGACTGATAGATGGTAGAGTCACCCTTATTCAAGGTAGGGTCACCCCTGTTGAGGGTAGGTTCACCCCTCTCTAGGGTAGGTTCACCTAATTAGAGAAAAGATGGGTGATTTTGATAAAAACAAGCTGGGAAATGACTGAGATAGAGGACAAGTTCGTCCCCATTCAAGGTAGGTTCACCCTTGTTTAGGGCAGGTTCGCCCCTTTGCAATAGACCTAAACTTGACTTGGATGAAAATAGCTATGGTAGAGGACCAAAAACACAACAAACAATAAGGAGAAGACAAAGGCTGACTTGACTAAACATATATGCACTAGTTTTGCATGAAGAAGATAGTTCAAGCAGCACGATCCTAAGATTAGTAAGAGGGTATGGCTAACATGGTCCTCTAACAAGGATGATTAAGGCAACTAGGGAGTCTTCGATATATGCTCGATATGTGAGACACAAACCGTGAACACTAGCCTGTCACAAGCGTGAGTCGGGAACCCCAACGAGATACCGAAGGCTTGGGCCAACTCTTCATGTCTATCTAGGTATCACCCTAGCTTTGACGTTTCGCTAGACACAACATGACTGGATTAGGGTACAACTTTTTCTCTCCCCCCTTTGTATACCCTGCTGGTACACATGGTTGGGATCATCCCTTGGGGTGATGAAATCCCCAAGAAGGTCCCACTAAAAAGAGAACACTAATCATTTTTGGCTACTCCCTAGGCTCACATGAAGTGCAAGGGGAAAGCTTAACGTTGTAGTGCCCCTTTGTGTGACACAAAAAACTTTCAAACACAACAAACAGTATGTTGACTTCCCCTAATTAGATCTATGTGCCTACATCAATAAGCAAAAATGCTAAACAAGCTAAACTAACAAAGCTAAAAACAATGGCTTTGCAAGAAAAGTGTTAGTAGTTTGATCTTCATTCTTTGACAAGTGTGAGACAAGTTGCACAAATGTTAGCAAAAAGTGGACACACTCACCAATAGATGATCTTAGGGGGTTAGTACCTCAAAATGATAAGAAACAAAAGCTAAAAATGAAGTTTAGATCATTATTTTACCTTGTAGACACTTTTGTTTAGGAAAGCTCGCTCTTGTTTTGGGTAGGTTCACCCCCTTTGTAGGGTAGGTTCATCCCTCTGTAGGGCAAGTTCACCCCTCTATAGGGTAGGTTCACCCCTCCATAGGGCAGGTTCGCCCATCTGGAAAACTAAAGGAAAAAATTGTCTGGTGCTTAGATGGGTGACTCTGCAAGGCAAGGTCACCCCTGTTGAGGGCAAGTTTTCCCCTCTATAGAGAAGGTTCACCCAATTGTGGGTGAGGTCACCTCTGTCTTGGATGGGATCACCTCTCTACAACCTAAACTTGCAAAATATCAAACAACAAAAAACGTAAAAGCAAGGGACCCATTTGTGGGTCCCATCGAGCATGCAAGAAATGTGATCAAGAGTTGTTAGCCTATCTTAATGACACAAAACATAATGCAAAAGACAACAAACAACACTTAACACCTCAAGATAGGGCTACGTTAACTCAAACAAAAACAAACATGAGAAAGTTGATTTTTACCTTGTTCAAGTTGCTCTTTAGTTGGCCCTTGGAACTTTGATGTTTTGTATGCTCCTTGGATGGCAAGATGGATGAAAATGGATTCAAAATGAGCTAAACTACATGAGAAATGCAATGAGAAAAGTGGGTAGTTAGATGGATGAATGCAAGTGCAATATATGGAATCTTGAAAGTATGCCACAATGGAGGTTTTTGGAGTGCAAGAGTGCAAGTATGCTTGAGAGCTTGAATGCCAAAATGTGTGAATGCCTAATGAGAGAATTAAAGAGAAATCCTCTATATTTAGGGGATAATTCTCTAGAGAGTTCAATTGTCAAGATCTTGCCAACATGGGCAAGATGAAGGGTTGTGGTGAATTGAGGACTCACAAGCCCTCACATCTTTCCATGTGGAAGATGAGATGTCAAGAGGACATGTGATGTGGAAAAGGACTTGTGAAGTGGAGGTATTTGCAAGTACCTTGGAATAAGGATGATGGTGACAAGTGAGACGACCTTGGGAATGAGAGAAGTGGTTGGGATAATAAATGTGAATTTTAAATTCACATGATTCAGAGTATATTGTGGATAAGACAAGGTTCCCAAAAAGTAGGACTTTGACCCATGTGAGTGATGTGACTTTTTAATGATCACATGGAGAAGAGGAGAGTCCTTGGAAGGATAAAATGGAATTTAAAATTCCATTAGGAAGGGCATGGGGATAATAAAAGGAATTTAATATTCCTTTGGAGATGAAAGAGTTGACCAAGGTACTGATTAGACTAGCTAATCAGTGATTAGGAGATAGTTAGTGGCTAATGAAGATTAGGAGCCAACTTGCAAAAGTTGGAGGATGTGACACATCCTAATCATGGATTAGACATGTGCACATCCCTAATGATGGGATTATGAGGTGGATTAGGATTAAGAAATAGTGATGGAGGATATGACATGTGAGGAATTAAATAAATGTATTATTTATTTAATTCTTTTGAGAAAAGGGGGATAAAGGGTAAGGTATTTAATTATTATACCTTAGGGATTTACAAGAATTAAGGGTATTAATTAAATAATAGCAATATTACTTAATTAATGCAAATAAGTGGATATTCCAATGAAAAGGGATAAATTGGGACAAATGCAAGTGTCCAAATTTAGGTGTCTACACCTGCATGTCCTAGGAAGCTTCTGACATCCATTTTCTTCTGTAGTATAGGTATATTAGATATAATCTCTTTTTTTTTTTTTTGGATCAACCTATATGCCTTCACTGGATATAAAGTGTCCTAACATAATGCCTTATGTCATCATCATGAAACACTTTTCATTAGTGAGAGATAAATTTTGTTCCTTGCACCTTCTAAAAACTTTTTCCATGTTACTCAAGGCTTCCTCATATGTTTCACCATAAATGGTGAAATCATCCATGTATATCTCCATGCAGTTATGTGCAAAATCAGAAAATATGTTGAGTATTGCATGTTGAAAGGTGGTTGGAGCATTACACAAGCCAAAGAATATGCATAAGTTCCCCAAGGGCAGGTGAAGGTGGCCTTATCCTAATCTTCTGGTGCAATTTTGATCTAGTGGTAACCACTGAAACCATCAAGAATGAAAAATATTTCTTTCCAGCCAAAGAATCAAGGACTTGGTCAATAAATGGCAATGGAAAATGATATTTCCTTGTAGCAGTATTTAATTCTCTCTAATCAACACAAAATATCCATTTCCCTCCTTTCTTGGGAACTATAACCAATGGTGAAACCCGCTCACTATATGAAATTGGGTAAATAAAACCAGAATTTAAGAGCTTTTGAAGTTTAGCTTTTACAATATCCCTTAAGCCTAGATTCATACACCTTTGAGGCTATCTAATTGGTTTGTGACCTTCATTAATATAAATCCTATGCATGTAGAGATTAGGATCAATACCTCTCAATCATAATAGTCCCATGCATATGCAACTAAGTGTGCCTACAACATTGTTTGTAGAGAGTTTTGTTGAGCTTCAGTCAAGGCGTTATTAATATTCAACATTCTACTTGGCATAATTTCTAACTCTTTTGATAACTCTTGAATTGATGAGAGATCAAGGCTTGGTACAATTGGAAAACATTGTTGAGGAAGTAGTGAATGAAATAATTGAGATATCTCTTCAATTGAATCAGTAGGTACAATACTTTGCAAGGGGTCTTGGAGACATATAAGAAAATCCTGTTGTTGAGAGCTCCTTCCACAATCATTTTGTATAATATGAGCAATAAGCTCATCTTCATCTTGGTCATCCAACAAAGGTTTGCACTCAATAGTCATGAATGTGTGAAGAGAGTAACTATATTCATCTTCTTCACCCAAATTGGGCCAAATAGAATGCTCCATATCTGCATATGGCTAAGAAAGTAGATAAAGAACTGAGTTCTTTGTTATTGTTCCATTGGATATGATCATCTTACCAAATCTACATCCTATGAAGGCATCAACTATTGCTAACTAAGACCTACCTAGAATGAGTGGGTAACCTGCAAGATTAACTTTAGGTTGCAATACTATGAATTCAATAGGGTATTCCCATGAATCCAATGTAATAACTATATCTTCAATAACTCCTTTGGGTTTTACTATAGACCTATCAGCTAATTGCAAAACAGTTTGAATAGGCCTGAGATTGATCAACTAAAGCAATTACATAGTTTCTTTTGTCATTACATTAATAGATGCTCCCAAATCTATCAAAGTGTTTTTAATGAGAGTCCCATTGATCTTGATTTCCACAACTAGAATACCAGGGTCATTATACATAGGGACTTTGATATTTCCCAACATAATATCTACAAGATTTCCTAAAACATGAATTGTTTGTGGATCTTTCTTCTTCCTACCTAGTTTCTTAAGATAGAGATTTTGCACTATCTTATTGTAGATTTGAATATCTTTGATAGCTTAGATAAGTGGAATTTTGATGTTAACATCTTTCAATTTCCCTAAAAGGTTAGTCTCAACTTGCGTGTGATGCTTTTATAGAGCTAGGAATTCAGGAAATGGTGGCTTAAGATTTGAAGTAGTTTAGGGTACCTAGTTTTGTTCAAGCTCCAAAGGCAGATTATCAGAAGCCTCAACTACAAGTTCTTCATCCTCCACTTCTATAATTTGGGGAGATGAAGGATAGCAAGTTGCTTTCCTGATTTGAGGTGGACATCACTCACCTTTAACCCATAAGTGGGGTACTACATAGCTTCGTTAGTATAAGCCTGTTGAACCGGCTTAGTGTTAGGGTTAGGTGCAAGTTGGGTAGGTATTTGTGATGGTTTAGGTGGTTGTGGTTGAGGATTTTATGGAGGCATAAAATTTTGTTGTTGTGGTGGAAGTGGTGGTAGCATAGGTTGTTGATAATTCATATTAGGTTGCTGCCATTGCTGGCCTTTTTGCCATTGAGATTGCCATTGATTCTGATGATTTGGCCATTATGGATTATAATTGGAGCTCTGAAAGTTTTATTGTGTCCATGGGTTTGGTTGTTGGTTCCAATTTGGTTGGACTTGTGGCCATTGTTGAGGAGTTTGCCACTGGTTTTGGTTTAATTGTTAGGGTTGAGTGAGTTTTGATTGCTAAAAGGGAAAGATGGATTAAAGCCAAGGGGGTCTAGTAGAAGACATTGTTTTTGCTACCATGGCTTCCTTCGTGCTATGTAGAAAACTTTTCCATCATCTCCTTCCATTGGCTAGAAGTCTAGTTTTTCAACCTTTTCTTGTTGGTTACTGGCCACTCTTTTACACTTACAATTGGCTTTCCTTTGTCTACAATTAGGACAATACTCAGTGAGCATGGCTTCTACTTCCTTTTACTTCTTAATATGGAGTGTGTCCAGTTGTGTTGCTAGATGACTTATTATGTCCTGCTTCATATTGGACAATAAATTGTTGATTTCAACCTTAGAAACCCCATTAGAGGACTTACTTGTGATGGATGACCTCTCCCCTCTTGGCTTCCTAGAAAGAGTCCTAGAATAATTCCTACAGATTTTCAAAATTTCTTCAAACGGTCCTTTGGAAATATCCCAAGCTCCTCCAATAAGGTTGAGGGCATCCATACTCTCTTCATTAATCCCTCTTAAAAATACCAACTTAAGGGATTCCTTTGATAATTTATGTTGGGGTTTTTTCTTCAAAGCAAACTGAAACATCTCAATATAATCTTCTAGTGGCTCATCCTCCTTTTGAGACATTGAGAAAATGTCATCTCTTCTTCAGTCTAATCCCATGCAATAGTCCTTGTACTTCTCCAAGAACTTTTTTTTCCATAGTTTCCTAATCAGGGACATCTCTACCAAGCCCCATACACCATATAAGGGCAGCATCCTTTAGAGTAGCCGGAAAGAGCTTGAGTCGGTGTGCATCAGTAGTTTAATCATAACTTTTGTACAAAACATCAAAATCAAAGAGGAAAGTATTTGGGTCCTTTGTTACCAAGCCATAAAATACCAGTAATGTTGATGGTGGTATATTCTTCAGCATAGTGGCTCTGTCTAATTCAGTAATAGGGAACTCAAAGGTTTCATGTTCCGGTTCATTTGCTAGTGCATCCCCCATTGTTTGGAAGGTCCCTTCTATAGTTGTCGAAGATGATGGTGAAGATGGAAGAGTAGTGTTTACTCTTTCAACAGTCTCCTCAATAATTTCAGCAAAACCATCAATATCTTCTCTATCTTAAACATCTGAAGGGATGAATCTTCCTTGGTTATCTCTCCACCTTTGCATACGATAAATTTAACTTTGTATAGCCATGACCCTGCACAATGTTAGTAGCTTAATGTTGAAAAGGTGATTTCTAACAGTTCTAATACTCAAGAAGGAAATTTTAACTATGAAAACTACAAAAATGGGTCAATGAATTTAGCACCATCCACGGAAACAATGCCAAAAATGTAGAGTCTAAGTTAATATTTTGTAAACTTGGTGAAAGTCACTCAATTTAGAGGAACAACAAACTGAACAGTCCACTTGACATTGCTTAAGACTACATTAGATTATTGACCAAGGAGCATAAGCTTATGATGGTGCACAAGATATATTCCTTCATGGACTCAAACTACTCAAAATAACCTACTTAAGTTATTCTAATTGCTGGAAATTCATAAAAACTAGAAAATAGTAAAAGTAAAATTGAACCTTAGTTGCTATGGGTACCTATAGCAATGACTGTAACTGAATTATTTCTAACAAAAGTAAACTGAAAACCTGTTTAAGATTACTGCAATGTCTAAACTATTCTTTGGAGTATTATTAACATTATTAAAAATTATTCCATGCATGTTCCTAGGCATTCACTCGTAATAAGCAAGAGATAGAATCTATAATGCATAAGTAACAATAGACTAATATTAACTACCAATAGAAATAAATAATTGAAAGATCAAGTGAAGAACAATACCTTGAGTGGTCTGCTCACGTAACAGTTCCCACTTAATTGAGCACAATCTAACTAGTAGATCTCACACACAACTCATGAACTGAACTTCATTTATTGCATAAAGTAAAGGATTACAAAAACTCTCACAAACTAGATTTAACCATTATGTATATTCATGTTTCAATTGGAAAATAACAAATAGTACAAACTTGTAAGAACCAACTAACTAAACTATAGACTTGACCATTAGTTAAATACAAATTGAGGGAGTCTTTATTGAAAGTAACAGCTAGAATTGAAATCATTAATTCCACTTCCAAATATATAGAATGTGGTTTTAAGATATGGACTTATTCAAACTATAACTAAAAGAGAATCCTAAAAAGAACAAAAATCTAGCAAATGGATTTCATTAAGTTATGCGTCCATCTGTCAAAGTTCTAAATCAAAGAAGACCTCTTCTCCAACATTTATTAATTGTCATGACAACATGTGCTCCACCCTCATGAATTCCTTTGACCAATAACCACCACATTCAATTGTTTTTGCAACATATCCCATTCTAGTATTTAGCGCTCCTTTTGCTACGGGTTCATCCTGCAACAACTATGCATCATGGTTCTTGTTTTTGCTGCAAACAGGTTAGTTCCACAAAATATGTACATAAAGATAACCATAATATTGAAGCATAACTTTCCATCAACATTTCCATGCACATATTCATATAAACCACTTAATGCTACTATATTAAACTATAATTCCATCATTCATGCTTTTAGGTCTTAGGTTCGTATAATAGATACAAAAAGGGATAATATAATATGGACTATAATTAGGAAGTATGTTCTAAAGTATCTTAAAGTTTGATAAAACCAAAGGAAAATAAACTATTATTTGGACCTATCAAGCATTATGGGGTGGTTTCTATTGTTGGTGCTAATGTTTCCTTGGTTTCATGTTTTGGAGTGATCTATGTATCTAGTTCTTATTCGTATGCACTAGGTGGATGCAACGTACATTAGTGACTGGTTACCATGCATTCTAGTGAGATGGAGCATTTAACATATGGAGACTCTTGCATTCCTATTTTTGGAGGCATCCTTCCATTTTTATTTGATTAGAGACTATTGGTACCTATATTTTCAACTTGTATCTTGCATGATGAGTAGTATCATTAAGGTCACTCATGCAAATTCATGTACCATCTATATCTTTGAATTTCAGATGTTTTCATTTATTTTCCATTTGATTTGAGTAGTGTCCTTGGAGACACTCATGTAGTTCATCATCTTTCTTGATCTTGACATTTGTATCTTCAAGTAGTGTCATTGGGGGCACTCATGTAGATTCTTATTATCTTAATCCTGATCATCATTTTTTTCAGAGGAGGTTCTTCATTTCAACACTATATTAGTCATCATTCGATGATATTCTACAACCTCTTCGTGCTTTAGTGATGTTCTATATGTTCCTCTTTATTGGGACATTGTTTCAGTTGGATGCTTCTCAGTCCTTCAGCTTGATTTGGAGGCTTTTTCAATCCTTCATTCTGTAAGAGCTAAAGATTAGCTCAATACCCAAGACCAATTGCAAAAATAATGAAAACCTTCTACAAGAGAGTATGCAAGAATATGAGCTTGCTTGATTCTAAGACCTATCAAAATGATGATGAGGTATGAAGTGTAGACAATGAAAAATGTCCTAAGCCTGCGAGTGTCATTTTTCTTCATCCTCGTCCTTCGATAGTTGAATAATTTTAGTTATTTAATTATGTTTGATCATATTTCTCTATTAATTAAATAATTTTTAATAATTATTTAATTAATTCACTTTCTAATCTTTATTCTATCCTGATTGATTAAATAAACTAATTGTGTCACTAATTTCTCCCTCTTCTTCAATAGTTAAATAAATTATTATTTATTATTTATTTAATTATTTTGTCACCTTTCATCTATAGTTAAATAATTACCATTAATTATTTATCTATTCATGGCCCTTTAAGTCTTCCATAGTTAAATAATTATTAAAATTATTTAACTATCCCACGCCACCTCCCCTATTAAATAATTAATCTAAATTAATTATTTAAGCTCTAATTTTCATCTCTCCATTTAACTAAATTGATAAATTTAATTAAATGCTCCTCTTTTCATTTTCTCCAAATAAATAATTTGAATAAATTATTTATTTTCCACTTGTCCATTTCCTCCACTCTCTCCATTTTTGAATAAATAATTTAAAATAAATTATTTATGCATCACCTGGTCAAAGATGCTCTATCATAATCCCCTGTCATAACATTCATTTCTGTCATAGCCTGCATATGTCTTGTATGTCTGTCATAGCTGTCAAGTGTCATAGCCATCGGTGTCATAGCTTTTCCATGCATGGCATATTTTTGGTGCATCAATTCTGGACCGTTGATCTTGACATCTTTTCTGAGACTTAATCTCAACCATCCATTTCATAACCTCCCTCTCATACATTCCCATCCATTGATCTTGTAATCTTTCTAGAAGATTAATCTCAGCCGTCCATTCGAAATGTTGTCTATAAAAGCAACCTTCCTTCTTCATTTTAACCTTAACAACTATTCTTCTCCAAATTTCTACTTATAATTTGTAGGTATTTGCACAAGTTATACTACAAATCTAAGGGCATATTTGCAAAAAGAGAAATAGGAGAGCAAGAGAAGTGATTCAAGTTCAAACATGGGGAGTATTTTGATTTGATGTTTTATGCTTTCATTGTTTTCTCTTGTTTGGATGAGGCTAATAGTTTAGAAGTGTTGGATGTCACTTTTTCCATGCTATTTGATTTCTAACCCCATCTCACATTGGTGAACCCAACAATTTTGTAGAGAAATTTGAGTGTTTTCTTGTTTATTTTCGTTGTTTTGTAGGTTACAGCCAAGAATTCATATGAAATCCCATCATCTTCTTTTGAGCACAGAAAAATGGGCACATAAAATCTTTTAAAACCATTATCTAGTTTTGTAGGCCTCGTTCTCAACTTTCCAGAACTTCAAACAGTTTAAAATTTTGTTAAGATTTGAGAAAGTTATGGTCGTTTTAGTGATCACAACTTTTTAAGATTTAGTTGTTAATACCTAAATTTTCTTTTATTTATAATACTTTTGTTGTGTAGGATTTTGCAAAACAAATTTTGGGTTTTGAAGGTCTATGTCTTAGCTTTCCATAGATATCTACAGTTTAAAATTTTGTTTAGTTTTGAGAAAGTTATCACTATTTTAGTTTGTTGTGTTCATTCAAGTTTTTTTTTTAATTTACTAATCTTCTGTTTGTAGCGTGTGGCTTTGGAGTGGGGCTCCCAAAAACTGCTTCTTTTGGAACAACAAAAAAATTGATCTCTTAGTTTTTAGTTTTCTTTGATTTCCTTTTCTTAGTTTAGTTTAGTCTCTTCATTTTCTAGTTTAGTTATTTACTGACTTTTAGTTTGGTTTTTAATCTCTTGTTCTTAGTTTTTTGCAGCTTTCTCGTTGGTCTAAGACGTTTATGAAACTACTAACTTGTGGTTTTGCAGCTCCGTTAGTCGAAGAATCATTTCTAAAACAATATGTTTGTGATTTCTAGTTTAGAAAATACTTCCATTAGTGCATTAAAATGAATATGTGTTTGATTTTTTCTGACTATGCTTGAAGGTGGTAGGTGATTATGCTCTCACATTGTGAAAACTAGATGATCAGAAAACCAAACCCACCTTATTTTTTGTCACCCTCACGACTTAATAATGAAAGTATCCTCTCCCCTTGCACTTTTGAGCAATCCTAGGTGTAAGAGAAACAATTATTATTTCTAGAAATGGGTTCCTTAAGGGAAAAAGTACTCACCTTAAGGGACAACCTGACTAGTAACAGGCTAAAGCCAAGCCACTTCCAACCGGGATATAAAATGGGTGCTTGAGGAAAGTTCAAGTACCACGAGTGTGGATGTGTCACATGGATGGAGTAGTACTCCCATAAACTCTATTGAGTGTAACCTCTTCAGGCTGAAGTGCCACCTAATTGGTGATTAATCTCTCACCCCATGTGTGGCCACTTGAATGGATGCCCTTACTAGACACCTATTGTTTTAGAAGCCAACCATTTTCAACCGTTGCTTGGTATAGTGTAGGGTATAATATCATGCCTAAAGATACTCACTACTAACTCCCTTGAGTAGAGATAGCAGTTCTTGGGAAGTGACTACCCAAGAATCTGAAGTTGGTGTGCATGTAGAAGTGAGTGTCGTGGAGGGGAGCCAGTGCCACCAAACTTCTAAGCTATCCGCTCTTGAGAAGGAGAGGTGTTCAACACCAATCTAAGCTATATCGGTGGGCTATACCAAGTATACAAACCCTTGGCCTATTAGGATCGTGTTTATCTTACGTGCATTTGCTTACACTAAAACATCGTGCTTGTCAAGTGTTTTCTAGATTTTCAAACAATATACACAACATTCGCAAATCTGGACACAAACAATCGACCTTAGACAACTTAGACTTTTCAACAAAACATCAAAAAATAGTCTCAGCCTGCTGTAAAACTTTTTTTCTAAGAGGTCTTTGTCAAAAATTGGCTTTGAAATTGCTCAAAATCCTCATTATTCAACCATTAGTTTGTATTCTTGACCATAGGCTTAATCTTTCAAATTTTAGTTGCATACATTAGGCTTCATAATCATAATTTTTGGCATTAATTTGACCCTAGGTTTTCATCTTTGCATACTTTGGATTAGGTTAACCTCATCACAATTTGCAAAATCATTTCTTTTGAAACTAGGTTATCTTGGACTTAGTCATCATTCCTATTTTCAGTCATTGTCCCTTTTGTGAGAATTTCCAACTCAACAGTCTAGTAAGGAAAACTCACTAGTCATCTTGACCTTGTCACTTTGTCATTTTCAACAAGTCCTTTGGTAACCAAAATCGAAAACAAAGATTAAGCTTAGAGTGCTTAGGTACCCCTTTCTCCAAATTGCATTGATTTTAGTTCATACCTTGTATACTTTATTCCTAAAAATCCAAAAATACTGTGCATCCTAGTCATCATTTTGAACCTAAAACTTACATTAGTTGCCTCTTTATTCAATTTCATCACCTTAGTCCTCATTTTGCACCTTGACCTTGCAATTTTCCTAGTCCACATCATCATTTTCCAAATCAACATTGTCATCCAAGTCGACATCACCATCCTAGTCACCTTGGCTTTTGGCATACTTGCATTATCATCTCTTTGCATCGTCATCCTAGTCACCTTGGCTTTGGGCATACTTGCATTATCATCTCTTTGCATTGTCATCCATTATCACACAAAAAGACAAAAACATAGACTAGTGTCATACTTGCATTGTCATCATCTTCATTTGAGCAATTTCCTTGATGGTGGAAACAAGAAAGAAAAGAAAGAAAAGACAAATGGAAAACTTTGGACAAAACTTGACAATAACACCAACACCAACATCAATCCCAATGATTGGATTTATGACGACCCAGTTGGAAATTTGAACGTACAATCATCCATGAGCATGTCAACTTCGTTTCAAAATCCACTTTTTGAACAATTCATACAGAGAGACCAAAATGGACAAGTACTAGATGAGGATTTAGACGTTGCCACTCAAAACCCTGACATAGCTTCATTTGTAGAAGAATTGGTCTTGAACAATCTCGACAAATTCCTTGCTATGCTTTTGGACCAAGGGGAAAAACTACCAAAAGGATTCGACATTAATACCATAAGACCTTCTCCGAACAATGTGACACAAACCATGACATCTCATCAAAACATGAACAATTCCCCCAATAGCAATAACATTGTGGTCACCACATAAGTTGCTACTAACACCATTAATGTGACATCTAGTGGCACCACAAGTCAAAACACCTCCACCTCAACTAATGCAACATCTATTGGAGGAACATCTACTATGTCCAAGCCTACAACATCCACATCATCATCACAAACAATAGGAGTAATCGTTGGGTCCACATCAACGGGAGAAAATCCCACAAACCCTATGTTAGGATCTTCATCTATGACAATGGGGGCATCTTCATCACATCCTTATGGTTGAATCTCATTTAATCCCTTTGGAGGAAACCCATGACAAGTCTTCATTCAAGGCCCTCAACACAACATAAATATATCATCGCAATTAAACATCTTGCATGGACAAGGACAAAATATGAACATCCCACATGGACAAGGAAAAAATATGAACATCCCACATGGGCAAGGACAAAATATGAATATCTCACATGGACAAGGACAAAATATCCACATACCATATGGACACTTCCAAGGAACGAACACCAACATGCTACATGGACAATTCTTTCAACAAGGACAAGGCATTCAAATGATGCAACGAATGCATACCTTTGGACATCAAACAAGCCAGGGACCTCAAATACAGACAAACATGGCTGGGCCACATATTCTCATATACTCATCCCAGATTCATACTCAATAACAGATCCCCACTCATAACTAGCAATATCAACAAACACCTAATCAAAACATACCATACTTTCAGGCAACCAATGATCCCATTGTACATGCCTTGCTAGCAAAAGTGGATGACCTTCAAAAATAGATGGAAAATATGAAAACCTCTAACAAGAAGATGCAAATTCCATACGACTTATGTCCATATCTTTTTGATACAACTTTGTACATGCCACCATTTCCACATGGTTATTTGGCTCCAAACTTAAATAAATACAAGGGTAAAACAAATCCACTTGACCACATCAGAGAGTTTGTAACAAGTTGTGTGGATATTTCTCATGAGCACACGTATCTAATGCAACTGTTTCCTAAAAGTCTCATAGGACCGGCCCTAGAATGGTTCTATACACTGCAACCTGAAATATAGTCATGGAAAGAACTTGCTGAAAAATTCATGAAAAATTACACATACAACATTGACACAAATACCTCCATCACCAACTTATTCCAACTCACACAAGAAGATTCAGGTGAAGCCTTTTTACCATTCTTTTAGAAATGGAGGGGCCTAGTGAGTCACTATCATATAGACATACCTGAAAAGGAAAAAGTCGACATGTTCATACAAATGTTATTGGGCCCACTGAAAAATGGCTTGCCTATTCATTGTTGCACAACTTTTGCAGATCCAGTTGAGCGAGGTGTCCAAGTTGAACAAGCCCTCATTGCTGAGGGAAGACTAAAATACGGTCCTAAAAACATAAACGCAAACCCTCCTTCTACTGACAAAAAAATATTGGGTTAAGAACAAACATGTCACCAATGATGGTGTAGTTGATGCTAAGGTTGTCAATGCTATGGGTCCTCTGATTACTCTAAAAGGGACACAACCACAAAACACACAGATGATGACACAAACCTATGCTGCTAATGCTATCCATACAAATCAAAATAATCAAGGCAATCAAAACAATCAAATTCAAAGGCAGCCTAAACAACCCAAACAATTCCCTAAAGGACGTACATACACTCCCTTGGGTGAGCCTATTGAAGAAGTTCTCAAGAAATGCCTTTAGAATGGTGTCATCACACTTGAGGACCCCAAACCATACGACCCTAGGGAGTTTAAACCATCTTGGTGGGACGATAACGCATTTTGTGACTATCACCGAATAAAAGGACACAAAACATCTTCCTATAGACAATTGAAAAGTTTGGTACAAGACCTTATTGAAAAGTGTATCATTGAAGTCAGTGGAAAACAATTTTCTTATAATGTGGATCATACAATACACAAGAACCCACTACAAGATCATGGTTTTGGAAACCCGTCTACGTGAAATACAAATAACAATAGTCGAGCCAACTATGCCCGTATTGGATATGACTATTCTAGGGGACCTATCATACATCACATTACAACAACTGATGAACATGTCTGCACAATCACCGTTAGAAAGGTCCTGAATGTAATATCACCACCCGCACTAGAAAGGTCACCATAGCCGACACTCCTCCCCCTAGACAACCAAAGGTAACAATAGCTAGCCCATCCACTTCGTAGTCACAATCGCGTCCACAAAACAAGCAATCCCAACCTAAAGGAAACTTTAATCTTATTGACCAGCTTGGAAAAACACCTGCCCAAATCTCTATCCTTGAGTTGTTACGCATCTCCCCTGCCCATAAGGCCATCCTAGATAAAACATTGCAAGAATCCTTCGTTCCCCAATATATTGATGTCAGCAAATTTGAAGCCATGGTAGGATATCTCATGACTCCCCACCATATCACCTTTTTGGACCAAGACTATTCATCATCCAAATCCAACCATAATGATGCCCTTCATATCAAAGTTTTTGTTCATAAACATAAGGTCAAATGAGTCTTAGTAGATGGAAAAGTGAGACTAAATATATGTTCCTTAAAATTGGTCAAGGCACTAGGCTTTTCTGATGCTTGTGTAGATGCCATAAGAAGCATTGTTATCAAGGCATATGATGATGAAGAACGTTCCTCTTGAGGCGTAATTACACTCCCAATTCGGATTGGGCCAGTCATTGTCGACACCACTTGTCAAGTTCTAGATTTGGACATGCCATACAACATTTTAGTTGGTCAACCTTGGATCCACGCACTGAAAGCCATCCCCTCCACATATCACCAATGTTTGAAGTTTCCTTTTGAAGGAACTGAGATTACTATATACGGAGACTCTGATCTGTTCCAATATTGTACCAACTTACGAGGTGTCTCAGAATGTCAAGTGCCTATAAACTGTGAAGCCTCGACATCTTCATCTTCCAAATCTATCGACCCATCAAGACTTGTAAAGCCTTCCATGTCCACATCCATCGCCACATCATCTCACTACATTGATCCATCTTCATTGACCAAGTCATACAGTCCATTTACCTTGCCATCAAACCCTAAGGTCCAAATTCATGACATGGGATGTGGAGAATATCGTATGGTTAATTTACTAGCAAATGACAATGCTAATGCCGCTAATAGAGATCAAAATTCCAATGTTGATGTCAAGATAGTTACAGAAGGAACACAAAAGGATGGTCGTGCTTGGATTGAAACCTTTCAGGTCCCTGGTGACACATCGGCCTTTGCCATATCTACTTCCTCTCAAGCTTTTCATATCTATCATAAACCCTTGTTTGACCAAGAAATTTATGATAACCCACTCTTTGAGCATGACCCCATTGAGGATATCCAATCATCATCCTTCCACCCACCTACCTTGGGCTAGGATATGAATCTCTCATTGTCATCTCTAATAAGTCATCTTTCCAAGTCATTAAGGATGTGCAAGCCTCCTTTGATGTTAATAGTATAAAAAAAGATAGTCCAAAAGATTCCATTAATGGCATCACCACTCCCATTCATCCACTAAACATTCCTTTCACTTCACCTACTTCCCCCATTTCACACACATCCACTCGCATCATAGACATGGATCAACAGATCATAGCTCAAGAAAAGAATAAAGTAAAAGTTCCAATGAACGAGATATCTTTAAAAGGAGATCAAAAATCAAAAGAAAGAAAAGAAGATCAAGACAAGTCCCATAGCCAAAATAAAAAGCTATCGGACAAAACAAAAATAAAATTCAAAAGTGAAAATGAGAAAAAGTCGATCCCAAAGTATGCCTCTCCATCAAAAATCACTGGGGGCATCTATCAAGGAAAAAAGTCAAACAAAGTGCCTGTTGATCCAAGGTCTATATCCACATCACTCTCACTCATACCATATACTCTATTCCATCCATCCATGTTCACATATCCATCATATCCCTCCATTTGATACGTCTTTCAATGTATCTTTGATGACAATTCCTTGTACTCTAGCTCATTGGTTGCCCAAGCTCCTTTTTGGCTGAGGCCTAATGGCCCACATAGTGTGCACATTAGGGATCCTACCATAGCCTCTTTCATTCATCACATCTATCATCCTTTATATCCACCACTCATACTCCTCATCTCGATCAAGTACTTTCATCCACACAAGATCGGGGCATCGTCAAGGCAATCCATGGATCTGGCATTTATCAATTTTATACCTAGCTTCAGAGAGCTAGAAAAAAAGTCGTGAAAAAATACAAAATAATTGAAAAATACAAAAAATCATCACCTTGATGAAAACCTAGCAAACAGGCGTCCTGGTGACACAAAAAAAAGAATAATAAAATGAAAAAAATAAAGAGAAATAATTCGTCCAATAGTGAAAACCTGGTAAACATGCACTTTGGATAAGTACCATGGTGAAAACCTGGTAAACAGGGGCCATGTGCAGTCAGTCATTACTATGCCATCTACTGTCACTCTATCTACCTTTGTCCCTAATAAACATACTCTTTTCCAACATTCATCATAACACTTCCCCCGACATAATGACATTTTCGTCCATGGCTGATAATGATTGAAATCAAGTCTTACATACTATCCACTGTCCATGCTAGTCATACCTTTTCTTTACATTCCATTTTTCCTAGCTCATTATCAACTTGACTAGGGGAAAACTTTTATCATGAGACTACAATGGGTACCGCACATGATCCTAAAAATCATAAAATGTCCTAAAAAAAGACCTAAAAATCAAAAAAATGTCCTGAAAAAGATCTAAAAATAAAAAAATGTCCTAAAAAAGACTTAAAAATTGAAAAATGTCCTTAAAAAATACCTAAACATAAAAAAATGTCTTAAAAAAGACCTAAAAATTGAAAAATATCCAAAAAAAGACCTAAAAATCAAAAAATGTACTAGAAAAAGACCTAAAAATAGAAATATGTCATGAAAAAAGATCTAAAATTTTGAAAAATGTCCTAAAAAAAAGACCTAAAAATCAAAAAACGTCCAAAACAAAACAAAAAAATTCCAAAAAACAAAGTCATGTCAGTCAACACAATCACGTCAATTCAAGTCTTGATTAGTCATTGTCATTATCGAACTACGTTGTCTCTGCGCATTTGCTATGTAGGCAAGGCTCATCTTTGAGCCCCAAGACATTAGGTTAGTCCTAGTAGGTTTGTCAAAATAATTCATGAATCAATCTTTGGTCAACAAGACAAAGTCATTGGTCGTGTCGAACTACGAGGTCTTTGAGTGTATGACGTAGGCAAGGCCATCTGTCGATGAGCCCCCGAGGCCACACTAGGTCAGTCCATTAGGGTTCATTGCACAATTTTCTGACACACATGACATAGTCTTTAAATTTATCATGGTCTTTTTCAAAATTCAAATGAACAATATACCCAAGCGAACTTCTACAATCTTTCAATCAAGCACGACAATCATCTTGCCATATCAAAATCAGTCAAACTCAGTCAAAATTAGTCAAACCACTCAAATCTTGCTTATTCTTCATATATGTCCTTTTGAAGGATAGCCTGTCATTTAATCATGCCCTACGATGTGTCCTTCTTAGGCATTGTCACAGTCATCTAGCATTTTGAGGATTCTCAAGACATTTGAGATACATTCCTCTTGATATCGACATCATTCAAGATGTGTCCTTCCTAAATTCAACAATCTTGACATCAACATCATTTGGGATGTGTCCTCAAACTTGACATCAATTTGGCATCTTAGCACCAACATTGTTCAGGATGTGTCCTTCCTGAACTTGACATCAATTCGACATCTTAACATCAACCTCGTTTGCGATGTGTCCTTCCCGAATTTGGTATCCCTCTAGCATCAACGTCATTCAAAATGTGTCATTTTTGAATCTGACATCTCAACATCATTCAAGATGTGTCCTTCTTGAACTCAACACCAATCTGGTATCTTCATATCGTCAACCCTGATATTTTGACACCAAGACATCTGACATTCCACCGCACTTGACAATTTGACATTCAGACAATTGGCAAGCACTTGGCATTTAATTTTATGATGCTTATTTTGTCTTTTGGCAATCATGATGCTAGTTCCTCGAGGATGTCCTGACAACAGGATTTAGAGGAGCAATGACATTTCATGATTTGTCTTGTCTGTCTTTACTGTTTGTGGTTGATTATGACAAAAAGACTGGGGCAATCACTCTCTTAGTATGAGTCCTTGTCTGTGGTTGCTTGCCTCACGTGATGGTACAACTTTGCACACCTTGCTCTACATCATATCATGGTGTTTGTTGGCCATTACAATAATCTTCCCAATGATGATAAATATAAAAATGTAAGTATGAAAGTTGGTTCCCTTATCATTTCTCGTCTAGCTTTCCATCTTTATCCTCCCTTCTCTTCCATGCTAATATCCATCCCCTTCCAAGCTAACATTTCTTCTATCCTTCATCCTCTAGTCTTATCCATTTCAACAGAACACTTGTGTTCTTTGAACTCACCTATCCTCTTGAGGGGGCATACACAACCCTCCTCGTCATTCTTCTTTCACTGGGGCATATTTTAGAATTAAATTTCTTTGACACAATGCAATAAACTGCATTATGTCAAAGAGGGGTAAAATGTAGATAATGAAAAATGTCCTAAGCCTATGAGTGTCATTTTTCTTCATCCTCGTCCTTCGATAATTGAATAATTTTAGTTATTCAATTATGTTTGATCATATTCCTCTATTAATTAAATAATTTTTAATAATTATTTAATTAATTCACTTTCTAATCTTTATTCTATCCTGATTGATTAAATAAACTAATTGTGTCACTAATTTGTTCCTCTTCTTCATTAGTTAAATAAATTATCATTTATTATTTATTTAATTATTTTGTCACCTTTCATCTATAGTTAAATAATTACCATTAATTATTTATCTATTCATGGCCCTTTAATTCTTCCATAGTTAAATAATTATTAAAATTATTTAACTATCCCATGCCATCTCCCCTATTAAATAATTAATCTAAATTAATTATTTAAGGTCTAATTTTCATCTCTCCATCAATTAATTAAATGCTCCTCTTTTCATTTTCTCCAAATAAATAATTTGAATAAATAATTTATTTTCCACTTGTCCATTTCTTCCACTCTCTCCCTTTTTGAATAAATAATTTAAAATAAATTACTTATGCACCACCTGGTCAAAAATGCTCTATCATAATCCCCTGTTATAACATTCATTTCTATCATAGCTTGCATGTCAGTCATAGCTGTCAGGTGTCATAGCTGTCAGCGTCATAGCTTTTCCATGCATGGCATATTTTTGGTGCATCAATTTTGGACCGTTGATCTTGGCATCTTTTCTAAGACTTAATCTCAACCATCCATTTCGTACCTCTCTCTCATGCATTCCCATCCATTGATCTTGAAATCTTTCGAGAAGATTAATCTTAGTCATCAATTCAAAAGGTTGTCTATAAAAGCAACCTTCTTTCTCCATTTTCAACTTAACAGCTATTCTTCTCCAACTTTCTACTTACAATTTGTAGGTATTTGCACAAGTTATACTACAAATCTGAGGGCATATTTACAAAGGAGAAATAGGAGAGCAAGAGAAGTGATTCAATTTCAAGCATGGGGAGTATTTTTATTTGATGTTTTATGCTTTCATTGTTTTCTCTTGTTTGGATGAGGTTAATAATTTAGAAGTGTTGGCTATCACTTTGTCTATGCTATTTTATTTCTAACCCCATCTCACATGAAGTATGTTACAAAGTCTACAATGACCTTCCTTATATAGGCAAGGTCAGGAATATGATTGAACATGATTGTGACATGTGTCTTAATCCTATGACATGAGATGACTAACAAACTAACTACCAAGGAATCATACAATAAAGCTAGATAAGATAAGTTCTAAAAAATCCAACTAAGACTTCTAGAAAGAATCTTATATCCTAAGTAAACTTAACATTTGAATAAGTCCCCTAAGTCCCTAGCAAGATAAATTACTAGGTACAAGATTTTAATTCACACCAACACATTCGCCTTTCTCTCTTTTAGGCCTTGTTTGTCGAGATTCATCATGCATTCTCTTTTTAGGGTTTTTAGCTACTCCCTAAGTTAATCTTAAGGGGAGTGTTAGAGTAATCATGCATTAGCTAATAATTAATTAATCTTTAATTGATTATTAGTCTAATTTATTATTATGCACTTAAGCTAAACTTAAGAGTGATTTACTATGTTAACTAGAGAGCTATTATTAGATCATTTTGTCTCACTACATAATATTTTGACACTTTTCATGATCTAATCCCTTTCTCATTTAGGGTTGCTCCTATATAGCACTCAACCCTCATTGTATTATCATGCCTTTGATAGAACTCTCAACCTTTGAGGACTCTCGTTTTCCTTGAAGTCTCTTGAGATTCATTTTGTAGATTTTTCTTGTTGAGGAATATAGCAATTCTTTATTTGCAAATCTCTTGCGTGGAAGGTGTCTTTTTTTGTTGTTTAATCAAGTGGCTCATGTTTTTCACAATTATAACAGGAAGAGTTTCTAAATTTTAAAAATTTCATTTAAAAAAATCATTTAATTGTTTTGGGGTCATTAGACATAATAGACAATCTCTTGACCTGCACTTAGGGCTTAATCCTCGAGCGGTGCAGGTAACTTGATACCTAGTCAACTCCCTCGAGCTACTACCAATGAGCCACCATTTTGGGTGGCTCCACCTAGGAGTTCCACTAGCCTAGGAAATATGGTTTTGTAAAAATACTTAGTGCCCTTTTGTTTAGTGGGTTGTCATAAGATAGACCAACACCCAGCCCTTAGGGGGTCCAAAATTTTTCCCTTAAGCCCTAATAGGAAATTTTTTGGGGTGATGTATTTTAATCTAGGAGTCCATTTTTTTGAAAACAAGACATCATTAGAAAGCTATTTTTGAGAATTTCACAGTGGTGTAGTTCATTTTACCAGACTTTTTTGTAGATGCATTTTACTATTTTTTGAAGTCAAATCTCCCATTTGGTCATCCAAGCTAATAAATTTTTGCTTGGATCTCTTTTTTCATGATTTTTACGACATAAGAAAGGTATTGAGGAGATATATTTTTGTTTTCATACACTTTTTCTAAATTTAACCCTAGGTATATTTTATTTAGTTTTTGCAAATATTACATTGTGACTAATTAGTTGGACATCCTGACACCTGGAGAAATTCTAACTTTTTGGGAAGGCTTTATTTATAATATTCATCATATTCAGGGGTTTCTATTTATTGCCAAAGGTTCATGTCTTTGTAATTATGGAGATATCTCGTAGTTCATTAAGGTTTTTCATTTCATCTATCTTTGGTCACCTTGAAAAGGGTAAACTATAAACAATGGAGAGATGGAATCATAAAACATTTTTGTTGGCTTCATTTATTGCCACATTTGAATGACCTTGTTCCCCCTTTAGTTACTACAAGTAAGAAAAATTCTTGGAATTGCAAAAGGGATCATGTCAGGAGTTATTTCTATGCATGTTGATGATGAAATTTTGAATGCTCTTATTTATTTTGAGTATCCTCATGCTCTTTGGACTAAAATTTGGTAGATATATGGAGATCCTGATACTCAACCATTTCCATATGATCCTATTTTGAACTATCTTGTATCTCTTCATATTTAAAACATGGTACCCTATGACTAGGATATTATTTAGGAGTTTTATTCTTTGGTTTACTTTGAATATTCAAAATATGAGGATGATATTTCTTCATATACTCCTTCTTCATGAGAGATAGTGGTTGTACCTTCACCTCTAATGATTGCTTGTGTAGAGTAATTTATTGAGGCTCTCATCATTCTTGTTCAACATAACCATCCATATTTTTTTGCTTCATCAAAGTTCATAGTTTCTTCTTTGAAAGCTTCTAGTGAGTATTTTCAATAGGTAAACCATTGTATTTTAGATATATCTTTGTGAGATGATTTCTTGACAGGTATTTTAGATTTATTTATGGAGTCTCACATTTTAGATTTGGAGGACACATTTGAAGGGTTATCTCCCCTATTTGATGATAATCATTACATTACTACTATCAAACCATCATTGTCTTTGCAAAATTTTCAACATTTGTTTCCTCTTGTTCCTTATTTATTGCCTTCTTCTTTGATTGAGCATGTGCTTAATTTGATTGTGGCATCTTCATCTTCAGTGGACAAGGAGAAACATGATTAGATTTCAAAGGCATCATCATACATATTCATGCTTCTTCCTATCAATTCCTATCTGGAATGGGAAGCATTCCTACATCTATACTTGGCATTATTTCTTCTAAAAGGAAGACAAGTTGTTTTTCAACATTGGATCATGTTTTTTTTCAAGCACTTACCATTTTTGTAGGAGACTATACATTATGGGGGGGCTACATAGTCTCTCTCTTTCCCTCTTATGGGGGGCTATCAATTGTATATTTGTTATGGACATGGTCCTTGGGGTTGTTGATGAGTCCATTCATCACTTCTTTCATCACCTGTACATGATTATTTTCATTAATTTTCTCTTTTGGAGAGGATTTTTATCCCACTAGATTTTTTTCTTTTCTCTATTTGTGAGAGATCATTTGCAAAGGGTACTTAACATGGCCTCATAGATGGGACCCATCCTTGCATCCTTTTCATTGGTTTGTTTCTCCCTAAGTTTCAATTGACAGGGGGTGCTAGTGTGAATATGGTATTATACCTATCTAGTCCACTAGTAGGTCCTAGTCACATGTATACTTAGATCTCCTAGGAATATTTATAGAATTCTAGGTTTTCATTTAGATCTTATCTTATCTTATGTCATTTACTTGATGTATCCTATGTCATTTAATACTTTTTATGTTAGTTGTCTCATAATATAAGATTTAGACACATATCATTGTGGATCAAGAAAATAGGCTTTGAAGCTCAAATCACACACAACAACCACCAATTATTTGTGTAGACAAGTAAAAAGTACTGATTGACATTACACACCTGATCTTGATTTAACTAACACTGCTTTGTCTTGAACCATCCCTCTGTCTAACCATTTAATCGAATACCCTTATTTAATTAAATTCATCAATTTTCCTCTCTTAATTAAATAAATCAATTTTATCTGATTAAGTCACTCTCTCTCATTAATTAAATAAATCAATGTTATTTAATTAATCCTCTAATCTCTATTTAATTAAATAATTCATTTTATTTGATTAAATCTCTAAAGTTGTCTTATTAAATTAAATAAATTAAACCTTATTTGATTTAATCTAACATAATCCCTTTTAATTAAATAAATCAAAATCTTTATTTAACCAAGTCTAAATCATTTTCCTCTCAACTTTGATTTATTTAAATCTTAAAATCTAAGTCAAAATTGTCAAATCACCTAACATCATCTTAATTAATCAAATCTTGATTAATGCTAACTCTAATCTATGTCCCATCCTCTAGCTTTTGCCATTTGCACATGAAAATACATTTAATTAATTTATTAAATCCCTATTTTCTTTCAACTTGGCATCTTTAGAGGAATATTCCTTCAAATTTGAAATCCTTCCAATTGGATTTGTCCTTCCAACAAGACATTCATTCTCTCTTACATGCCCTTGTGCATTGAGCCAAGTGGCATTTAATTAATTTTCATCCCCCTCAAACTTGTCATTTTACTATTTTGAAATTCCACCTAATTTCATTTATGGGAACATTCATCAAAATGTGCACATCATTTGCCCATTCACCTCTTGATAAGTGGCACTTGCCCATTGGTTGAAGATTAGTCCCACATTGCTTCATTTTGGGCATTCTTCCATCTTGTCTTTCAATAAATAAGAGGCTTCTCTCCTCATTTTGATCATCCACAATTTGAGCAAGTCTACTATACTCAATTTCATCCTCAAGCATTTATCAAATTTATCAAGGTCTTAGCTAGGTTATGCAGATTTTTCATCTTGGAGCTCAATTGAATCTTTAACAAAGTGGATCACTCATCAACATTGCATCATAAGAATTGGGAAAGGGCCAATTTTCACATAAAATTGGCACCAATTCCCCCATGGGATCAAGAGTTTTCTTTACATTGAATAAGATTTGATAGCTTTCGTTTATGTTTGCTTATGTTCTTCATCTCATTTCTTGTTCTTTGCAATTTAAATGGATTTCATGGGGAATCTTGATTCTCACTTGCATTTGATCATATATTGTATTTGTTTCTTGTGTTTGTGCAGGTCTAGGATTGAGGTTCTATATTTGGCACTAGAAGGAGAGCCAATCTCAAGTTCTAATCATGTTTTCTCACAAAATTTTGTGCTTTTCTCTATTTTTTGGTGTCTATTGGGAACTGCGCCACTATTAGTCTAGTGGTGCTATACAACACCTATTAGTCCAATGATGCCATACAATGACGCTGTACTCCAAACTTCACTGCTACAACATTTTCACCCAGAAATTCAAATTTCTAAACTGTGACACTGGTATGGTTTTCTGGCGCTAGGATTTTCAAACTCCAAACTGCGTTGTTGAGCAAAACTACGCCACCATCACGCTCTTTTTTCTGCTGTAGAGCATTGCGTGCAAATTTAGCGGCACCATACAGCGCTGCTGACTTTCTCAAACAACCTCGCATATGTAGGTTGCACTATTGGGGTGGAGTAAAAAGTTAAATTTCAAAATTTTTTTGATATGTGCTTTTTCTATTTTGGTCATTTTGGGCTACTAACTGATTTTCTAACCTCTGTTTTGCAGTTCTATTCAATTTTTGTAGGTTGGATTAATCAAAGGTGAAGAGGGGAAAACAAAGTTGAAGGGTCATAATGACATCACCATCTCATTATATCAAGTGTTTTTGAACACTTTTGTCTTTGTTTAACACTTTTGGAGAACTCATAATCTCTCTTAAGGATTTGTTATCTTTCATGCTCTTAGGATACACTAAATTTCTTTTGGGCTTTAAAAAGAACACTATAAAATCTTTCAATTTTTGCTACAAAGGTTTTAAAAATAACTTTAGGCAAATCCACTAGATTTAGTTTAAGGTTAACAATTGAACAATCAAAATCTCACACTTCCTTTGGTGCTTAAAAAGAAGCCACTTTTGGTTTGAAAGGATAAAATGAGCATGTGCTTCTTTGTCTCGTAATCACTTACCCAAAGTAATACCACCAAAAAGATGTATGTGATTCTCTCTTGCCTCACGACAATCTAGAGAATAAAAAGGCTTTTTGGTGATCTTAAGTTGTGTAAAGTGATTGCCTCCACATTTCATCTTGGGATTAAAAATTGAACACAACTTGAGAGTGTGAGTGGAACATATTGCATGTGTTCTCTCTTTGCTTCTCAACAAAGATCAATCAAACTACAAATATTTTTGCTTGCTTTTGTTTATCTTAGAGGGCTTGCCTTGTGGGAAAAATTAATCACCCAAAGGAACGACCCAACCGAGAATACGCTAAAGCCAAGTGACTTCCACCCGGGATATAAGTGTGGGTACTGAAACAAAGGCCAATATCACAAGGATTATTCTGACAAGAAGGGAAACAATGGTCTCTTGCCACATGGATGGTCCCCCACGAATGGAATGCCTGCATTAAAACCCTTGTTTAGAAAAGGCCAAAATCCTTGATCTATTTGTTGGTGCAAGAATGGTCATTTTAAAGCCGCCACACACTTTTACGACTTTTAGTAGAAATGGAAAGTATGCCATGGGAGTTTCATGGGTACTGATGTTTGGCTGCCCCGTATAAGTGAGTGTCATGGAGGGGAGCCAGTGGGGTCAAGCATCTAACCATTCTCTAAAATTAGGCATAGATGGACTTGTTCAAGTGGGGATTCAACAAATACAATCTTTCATATCCATAGGGTTGTGCTTGCTCTTGGAAAGAAAACACTTTGCTTGTTCATAAACATTGGGAAAATAAGCATTCAACATTATCATCAAAATTTCAAACCCTTTAGGAAGCAAATATCTTTGACAAAATTCATATGTTATTGCTTTCCCTTGGGATTTTATCCTTAGAGGTTTCTAAACATTCAAATTTATATCTCAATTTGGTTACTAAAGTCAACAATAGGAAACTTTTGCCTTAATTTCCTTGATTTCCACATAATACACTTTGTGGGATGATAAGAAGTTAGGACATTGGACATTTACTTTGGACAAACCTAATCAAGAATTGTTTGTGGTAAAAAGAAGTCACTAAGCAAAGCTAAGAACAATTGAACCCCACACATGTGTCTTAAATGATTTCACACAAGATCAAAATACGAAAACCAAAGTCAAAATCTCTTAGTCCAAAAGATCATCAAAAGCATCTCTCAACGCTCTACGAATTCAGAGAAAAATTGCTTTTGAATTTTTACATAAGAGCTTCAAGAAACAATCCCAATTTGTACTCGTTCTATTATTGTCAAAATTCAAATCTTTTTCAGGAATTTGAGCATCTTGTTTAGAGTAAAGTGTGTTCTTCAAAACTGAGGTCTTGTAAACAAGATGTAGACACTAAAAATTGTCCTAGGCTTGCGATTTCTAAATTCTCTATCATTTCCCCTTTTGTCTTTGCTAATTAAATAATTTTTAATTATTTAATTATTTTCTAAAGTCATGTCTTCTATTAAGTAAATAATTTTAATTATTTAATTAATTCATTCCTAATTTTATTTCTTGCTTGATTAATTAAATAAATTTTACTTATTTAATTGCATCACTAATTAAGTCCTCTTCTTTCTAAAATTAAATAAATTCTTATTTATTTAATTTTTGTCCACTATCCACTATAATTAAATAATTATTTTAATTATTTAATTATTCATTAGCCTCTTCTCTCATTAAATTAAATAAATTTTATTTATTTAATTTGGTCCACTCTCTTGAATTTTGAATTAAATCATTATTTAATTCAAAATGATTCCTTTTGTCACATTCCTCTACAATTAAATAATTATTTTAATTATTTAATTATTCATTGGTCACCCAGATTAAATAATTTTTATTATTTAATTTCTCCTAACACCTCTTTGTCTGTGCCAATCTTATCTTCCACATCAAATCTTATCTCTTGACATCTCATTCAATTTCATCCCTTGGTTGAATTATCTCATAATTCAATCTCAACCCTTCATTTCTTGTCATTTCCCTAATTTTGACCTAACCCTAGTCCATACTACAACTTTCAATTTTGGCCATTGATTTAGACATCTTATTGACATCCAATCTCAACTGTCAATCCAAATCAGACATTTCCTATAAATAAACTCTCATAAGCCATTGGGGGGTTGATTCTTAAAGTATCCTTATGCTGTCAAAATCATTCTTTAGTCTTTCATCCATTCCTATCTATTATCATTCATCTATCATCCCCATGTCAACGTTATGCTACTAATTTGAGCAACCAAAATTCATCCAACAATCAACCTTCAAAATCTTGCATTCTCATGTAGGTGGAGAAGAGCCATGGAGGTCAATCAAGTCTAGTTTGAAAATTGGTTTGCATTTCTTTTATTTATTTGCATTTTCATTCTAGTTTGTGCTACATGGTGCTTGATAGGGTTTAGTTAATTTGTTGTTTTCAACATTTAAATATGAATTTTTCCCTATTTACACAAGAGTCTTTTTAGGTACAGATAGGTCAAAACCTTCATGCATCTTTCAAACATCAAACCAAAATCATCTCACCAACAATTCTTGAAAATCTTGAAATCATCCTTCATGCTAGACTTTTTGGCAAATCCTTGAATCAAAATATCAAAATCATCTTGTTTAGATAGGTATATGTAGATGCATCCTTCTTCATATGCTTAGTTAAATTGTCATCAAATCATCTTTTTTGGTTAGGTATGGGTAGATGCATCCTTCTCCCTACACTTAGTCAAATTATCATCTTGTGAGCAATTCTATCCCATAGATAACATCCAACATCTTGGGATCTATTTGTTCATTATCCAAAATCAAAACAATCCAAAACCAAATCAAGGTCAAATCAAAATCCAAGAATCCATAAAAGTCCCAAAAGTCTAACATCCCCTCAATATCTTCTAAGAGTTCAATCATCTCCATCTTGCACACATTTCATCATCACACCTTTGATCCTTAATCATCCTATATCTTCTCTTTTGAACCTCATTTTATGGTTCAAACTAGATCTCGACACAAGAGGACATGGAAGCCAACAAAGAAACATCAACTTCAAGTGACCTAAGTTAAACCAATTCTAAAATGAATCTTGTTGGATCAAGCAATCCTCTAACTAATCTTCCTTCATCATCACAAAATCCTCAAGAGGAAGGTCAAGTAGAGGACATCACCATTAATTCCTTTGGAATGACACAAGACGAGATCACCGAAATGGTCCAAAATTCTGAAAATCATAGAATTGTCAATATCATGATGAAGCTCCATCCCTCACAATACATGCTTGAATTAGCAAAACAAGGGCCTAAACTCCCTTCCAATTTTGATGTGAGCACCATTGTGGACTCACCTTTTGGATTCATGCCTCCAATTTCATCTATGCCCCAATATCATCCACACCACCAATTCAAAACATCACCCAAATCATTCCGCAAATTACATCATCCATTGCTCCAACTCAACCCATTGTTAACAAGGGGAGCACAATTCTCAATGCACTACAAACACACCCCCTTGTGAGCAATCAAGATTTGGACACAAAAACCATCTTGGGGAAAACCATACCCAAAAATCCATTACATCCATATGTCCCCCTCACCTTTCATGATCCCAATGACCCGTCATCATCATTCCACGCAACACCTCAAACTTCTCTCCCTATGACCTCGCAAGGAGAAGGTGACTTATTTTGACCAGGGGGAATCTTTGACCCTTTATCTTCATCATTTCCCCAAGGGAGTATGCCACTCACTTTTCCACCACTTCCACCCTTGCTACCAACATCAACATCACCTCTCAGTTTGGGGTTACCTTTGTTGTCGCCACTCATTCAAAGCAATCCCTCGATCATCAATCAAAGCATCATATTGAATCCTCCCAGATTACCATTGATATCACAACAACAGATGACAACCATCCCAATAACACAAGCCACCATCACATCATCAACTATTCTCCAAATATCTCAAAACATGGTCTCTCAAGGACCAAGCATATTGATCGCACCATCCACCACCCAAACCCCAATCATTAATACAAAGGTGCCTCTCATCACCACAACAATGAACACGATTTTGAATCCGTCACCACCTCCACCAAACATAAACATATCAAACCAATATAGCATCACATTACAAGCTGCCTATCAAAAGGCACTCCAACAAATTCAAAACTGACAAGCTGCACAACTAGTCGCTCAGCAAGCGCAAACACAATTAGTTGCACAAGCCGCTCAAGTACCACAAGCCGCTCAAACTTCTCAAGTCATCGAAGCTGCTCAAGCTGCGTAGGCTTCACAAGCTTCCCAACAAGCACAAGCCCAGGCTCAGACACAAGCACAAGCTTGAGCCTAATACCAAGCTCAACAAGTACAGGCACAAGCACATGCACAAGCACAAGCACACACACAATACCTCACACAAAAACAAGCATACTTGCAAGTGCTAAAGCAATACCAAGAGCAACAAAAAGCAGCCCAACAACAAGCGTTGTTGGCACAACAACAAGCATTTTTGGCACAACAACAAGCATTTTTGGCACAACAACAACAACAAGCTCAACAACATACATTATTAGCGCAACAACAACAAGACCAACAATAATTACAAGCATACTTGGTGCAACAAAATGTGCAAACACCAACCAACCCACCCATCCTGCCAACAATTGAACCACCGCAAAATACCTTCTCTCCACCCCCTAATCCGAAAAACAATGTAACAATGCAAATCAAGTTGCTCTCGTAACAAGTGCTTGATCTTCAGTCGGGAAAAACCATGAAAACACCCAACAACTTGTGTCCCTATCTGTTTGACAAGAGTCTTGCAATGGAACCATTCCCAAAGGGATTTGAGATCCCTATATTTGATAAATATCGTGGGACAGGAAACCCTAAAGATCACATTAGGGAATTCCAAGTGCATTGCATGGAAGTCATATATGATGATACGTATCTAATGTGGCTATTTCCTAGAAGTTTGGTTGGCCAAGCCATGGAGTGATTCTCTCACCTTCCTCCTGGCATCAAAAAATTCCAAGAGATAGTAGAAACATTCATAAAAAATTACGCATTCAATATCGGTATGGATGTTAGTCTAGAGGAACTATCAACTCTAAAACAAGGTAAAAATGTATCATTTTCCTCCTTCCTACAACAATGGCAATCCAAGGCCAATCGGAGCAAATGGGTCATTCTTGAAGAACAACAAGTTTGCACCATCATCTCCAATCTTGAAGGAGCCTTGGCATTCCATCTCAAAGTGCAAGGTATCACCACATACGACCAATTGATCTCCAAGGCACTTAACATTGAATGAGCCCTTATTACACAAGGGGGTCACCCTCATATCTTGAACAGTAAAACAATTGTCCATCCACCAACTATAATGACAAACCTTGCACATGGGAAAAAAACATAAATATTACCAACAATGATGTTGTTGATGCCAAAGTTATCATCAACGCTCCTTGACAAAACATGCCATCACCCCCAACAACAACCCCAAAACAACAATCAAAATAATCATCAAGCTAACAATGTAACTCAGTAGCCGAGCAATCAAACAATCAATAATGTGAATGATCAAAGGGGGCCACCCCAACAAAAAAAAAAATCCCCCAAGCAGAAGTACACAGCCCTTGGGAAATCGGTTGAATCCATCATGAAGATGCTAGTGGTAGAAAAACTCATCACAATCCCACTTATGACAATTATCAAGAGCCCTTGGTGAAACCACCCTGGTATAATGAAAATCACCTTTGTGATTTCCACAAAATCAAGGGACACACAACTGCCAATTGTATGAGGTTGAAAAACTTAATTCAAGACCTTATTGATTATAAAATCATAAATGTGGAACAACTGGTGGGAAATGAAAATCTTAAGATCTACATGAATCTGATGCCCAATCATAACAAAGGGAACAATAACAATGATAAGGGGAAGGGAATCTTCAAAAGTGTGAATCATGTATACAACGATGCCATCGCATCCCTAGATGAGTATTGCACTATTATTAACATTAAAGGAGCTCAAGTTGATAGTGGAGTCACCATAAGAGGCAGAAAAATCACCACTGCAAGGTCATCTCAACCTCCTAGAGCACCCACTTCCAACCCAAGATCTATTCCCAACAGCTATAATGTCCTTGACTAGTTGAAAAGAAACCCAGCTCAAATATCCATCATGGACTTGTTGAAGATTTCATCTGCCCATAGAAAAATCCTCGAAGAAGCATTGGCTTCATCCATTGTCTCCATGGATCCTGATGCTAAACAATTCCAAGCTATCGTTAGAAACATCATTACCCAAATCTTCTTACATTCTCTGATCAAGACTTTCCTGCCCAACCATCTCACAATCATGCACTCCATCTAGAGGTCCTGGTGCATAAGAACAAAGTCAAGAGGGTCTTGGTGGATGGAGGTGCAGGTTTAAACATCTGTTCCCTCAAGCTCATAAAGAATCTAGGAATCTCAGAAGATTCCATTGAAAAAGGAAAAGGCATCACAATCAGGGCTTGCGATGATCAAGAAAGAGTGTCTCAGGGCACTATTCAACTCCCTATTCAAGTAGCGCCAACAATTATGGAAACCATCTATTAAGTCCTTGACCTTTATTTTCCTTACAACATTCTCTTGGGGCATCCATGGATCTATGGGATGCAAGCAGTGGCATCAACCTTCCACCAATGTGTCAATTTCACATACCAAGGGCAAGAGGTCACTATCCATGGGCATCCCAAACCCATTTCTTATTGCAAGAGCCTAGAAGAAAAATATTACAAAATCACCCAAGTGCTTAGAAATGATGAAGGCCCGTCGACTCCATACATTGACCCAGCTACCCTTGCCTCCACTTCTATGACAGAGACAACCGTCATCCCCGCCATTATTGCTATCTCTAATATCAAGGTCATAATCTAGGATGATGGGTGTGGACACTATACAATTCCAAAAAATTCTCTTGTGGTAGGAGAGTTACCACAATCTCCCAGGTCACAAGGATGACCACAATTAAATGATGCTTTTTTATCCCAAACCTTCATAGTAGGCTCCTTCAACTTCAGAAGTTGGGGAGATCTTGGTCGGGAAGTAATAAAAGAGGACCCATCCCATCTCCTGTACCAAGACAACAAACCAGTAGCCAATCTACTTATGGATGATAGTAGTAAAGGATTACAAATGATGCTTGCCATGGGATATGATAGAAACCAGAGGCTTGGACAAAATGACAACAAACTCCAGGTACCCATCATTCCTGAGACATGAATGAAAAATATTGGCCTTAGATGTACCCCTCTGATTATAACCATACATGGCCAAAATCCCCTAGTTAAGAAGGTCAAAACTCCTCAGCAAAAAATAGTCGCCCTTCAATTACCTGTATCCACAGGTCTACCTTTAGACAATTTCACATTTGACATAACTGATTTTTGTAGTAGTAGTGATGAGGAAGATTCCATAACTGACTCACCTATGCTTTTTGAGAATTCGTCTCTCCTCATGATTAGTACCATGTCATTTGAGTCAACTAGTCAGGCCCATGAAATCAACCTAGTCTACCCCCAACTTATTGATTACAGCCAATGAGGACCACCAATTCTGGACGCTTTCGAAAATGATGAAGTGCTCTAAGAATTCATGGGATTGTGGAACATAGTGCTATACAAAGATCACAAGGCTGGGTTTGATATCATTCTAGACACACAAACTTACTACAGGGAAACGATTGAATCCGTTAGTCGTAAAAGCGAAAATTTAAGAATAATCTCAAGGTCTTTAAGTGAAAACCACACAGTGGCACTCTCTGACCCAAAAATAGTAAAAACAAAGGATGTATCAAAAGGTAAAAACCTCTTTGAGGCACATTAGGATGAAGGATTCATTCTCCCTCTTAGTGCTCTACATCAGGAAAAGTCAGCAATTCTAGCCGAAAGATGCAACCCAGTCAACTTGGGAACATAAGAAACTTTGCATGTCACATTTTATGTTGAATCATTGATGTCAAAAGAACAGGAGCTCCTAGCTGCTTTCTTAAGGGAGAGAAAATTCAACTTTTAATGGAGCTATGCTGACATGCCCGGGCTTGATCCAGAGATTGTGGTCCACCATCTAGTAGTTTACCCTGAAGCAAAGCCTGTAATGCAGAAACTCAGAAAAATGCATCCCCAGATAGCCTTGTTTATCAAAATGGAATTGAAGAAGCTACTTGATGTAGGGTTCATACAACCAATCAACTATTCAGAGTGGGTATCAAATCTAGTTCCTGTTTCAAAGCTTGATGGGGGCATTCGTATATGCAAAAAATTTAGAGACCTAAACAAAGCATGTCCCAAAGATGACTTCCTGCTTCCCAATATTTATATGATTGTAGACATGACCGCAAGACATGAGATGCTTTCACTGATGGATGGATTCTTTGGGTATAACCAAATCATGATAGCTAAAGAAAATCAACATAAAACAACTTTCACTTGTCCATGGGGGACATATTGTTGGAACATGATGTTGTTTGGCCTAAAGAACACTAAAGAAACATATCAGAGAGCCATGACTTTAATCTGTCATGACATGATCCATAATACTATGGAAGATTATGTCGACAACATATTGGAAAAATCTAGAAAGAGAAGAGACCACATAGCAGCATTAAGTTTCATCTTTGACAGACTTGAGGAATACGAGGTTCACCTTAATCCAAAGAAATGTGTCTTCAGCATACAGTCAGAGAATTTGTTGGTATACATTGTGTCTATGAGAGGAATTGAAATATATCCCGCTAAAGTAAAAGCAATCCTCAAGATGGAGGCACCCAATACTTTGAAGCAGCTAAGAGGCCTACAAGGCAGGCTCCAGTCAATTCATCGGTTCATAGCTCAATTAGTAGAAAAATCAATCCCATATTCTCACCTACTCTACAAGGGGGTAACGTACAAGTGGGACAAGAAGTGTGATCAGGCCTTTAACAAAATCAAAGAATATTTGCTCACACCTCCAGTATTATGCCACCAATGCAAGGAAAACTATTAATCCTCTACATATCAACAACAAACAACTCTCGATGCTCTCCTAGCTCAACACGATGAAAATGGGATGGGGAGGGCCATCTACTACATCATCCAAACCATGGCATGTCATGAATTAAATTATTCCTTCATTGAAAAGGCTTGTCTTGCAGTGGTGTTTGCCTCACAAAAGTTCAGACACTACATGTTGACACACAAAATCAAACTCATTGCCGAGATCGACCCACTCAAATACCTACTTTCCAAGCCAATACTCATGAGAAGGATGGCCAAGTGGGTCATGATCCTATCAGAGTATGACATTGAGTACGTAGAGTGGAAGGCTATCAAAGAGAAAGCTATTGCAGACCAACTAGCAAAAGCACCAATATATTTATAGAATTCGCTAATTTCAAAGTTCCCAGTTGAATCCATCTTCAACTTGAGCATAGCAGACCACTGGAAGTTGTACTTTGATGGTTCCTACACAGCATGGATCAAGAGCCGAGGTCTTTTTCATCACTCCATATGGAGACTTCATACCAAGATCCTACAAGTTGAGATTTCCTTGCACAAACAATATCGTAGAATATGAGGCTATAACCATTGGACTCAGAATAGTAGTGTAGTGGCATATCATGGCTCTTAAGGTATATGGGGATTCACAGCTAATAATCAATCAAGTGAATGATGAATACTAGACCAAGGACGACAAGCTAACCCATAAAAGAAATTGGTGGAAAGTCTTCAGGAGTCCTTCATTGAGATCACATTTGAGCAGATACCTAGAGAAAACAACAAAGCAACAGATACCATGGCAACAATTGGATCCCTACTAGACATCCCTCGCAATGTCCCAAAGCATGAATTCTTGGTAGAGCAGCTTCTTGTGCCTACATTCAAGGTACCAAAATCACAATTTGTGTGCAAAATTGTTGGTCCTGGTAATCCTTGGTACCACGACATATACATTTATCTAAGAATAGAAGTCCTCCCAGCTAACATAACCTCAAACTTTAAGAAAACCTTTGTCAAGAAAGAATCTCGATTTGTTATCCTAGGAGAACCCTTTACCATAGGAGCATAGAAGGAATCCTGTTACGTTTCCTAAATGTTGAAGAAGCCTTGACTACTTTAACTGAGGTACAAAATGGTATTTGTGGTTCGCACTCAAGTGGAATGACCTTGGCCAAAAAATTGTTGAGGATGGGGTATTATTGGCCTACTATGGAAAGAGAAGCACATGACTACATCAGAAGGTGTCTACAATGTCGATAGCATGGGGACCTCATCCATGCTCCAACTCAAGAGCTCCATCCTATTGTCACACCTTGTCCCTTTTTGTAGTGGGGGCTCAATATCGTTGGAAAATCACCCCACCTCATCCAATGACCACAAATTTATCATTATTTCCACTAAGTATTTCACCAAGTGGGTGGAAGCCATACCCATGACATACATCACTAGAAGGCAGATATCTAAGTTCATCCTAAACTACTTAATATGCTGCTATGGTGTCCTCGAAGCTAGTATCTCAAATAATGGGACACCCTTCAAGATTCAGGAGGTTCACAACCTATGTGACAAATTCAAAATCCAACATCGCTTTTCCACTCAATATTATCCCCAAGGAAATGGCTAGGTAGAAGCCACCAATAAAACCATTATGAAGATCCTCAAAAAGATAGTCAATGACGTAGGTCGTGACTGGAATTTGCAGCTAAATCCTACCCTCTGGGCCTATCAAACCAACATTTGCACACCAATAGGTGCCACCCCATTCTCCCTGGTCTATGGATCAGAAGCCATATTACCCATCAAGATCGAGCTCCTATCACTAAGAATATCACTACAAAACCTCATCACAGATGAAGAATACTAGGTTTCGAGACTGAATGAGTTGGAGTGGCTGGATGAGCAATGTATGGAGACCTTAAATCATTTACAAGTTTATCAGAACCGACTTAAGAGGGGTTATAACAAGAAGATCAGGAGTCAAACATTCCAAATTGGAAAACTTGTGCTAAAAGAGAATTAGAAGAACATCCCAAACCCAAACAACAAAGGAAAATTTGAGCCCAACTAGTTGGGACCATTCATCATCACAGTCAGCTATAAGTTAGGGGCATATCAGTTATCAACTCTTGAATGTGAGCCTTTGTAGGAGCCCATCAATAGCTCCCATCTCAAAAAAATTATGCCTAAATCTTTCAAGGTATAGAACCAAAATACAAAAAAATCATAAAATGTCTGAAAAAAAGGTCACCCTGATGAAAACCTGGCAAACAGGTGTCTTGGTGACAACAAAAAAAATTAAAAAAAGAAGAAAAAATCCAAAAAAATTAGAAAAAAGTATCAAAAAGCAGTAAAGAGAAAAATCGTCCTCTAGTGAAAACCACTTCAGTGGTGAATTGGACAAGTACCTTGGTGAAAACCTTGCAAACAGGTGCCTTGCGTAAATAAGCACTTTCCATCCACCAGGATCTTCACAACTTGTTATAAACCATTCGTCTATTATGCTTTCATCATCCATCACATTCCATAGCTCCATCCATCACCCATCCGCATCTGCATCATAGATTGGTCCTGTGTTCGTGTCATGATCCCTCCTAATACTACTCGGCCCATTCTCAAGGTCAGTTTGTCCTACCTTTATAGGAGTAGTCTTTTGCTTCATGTTGGGGGCATTTTCTCATTAGATTGAATTCGTGTACATTCTTGAAATCCCAAAATTAGAAAATCCAAAAACATCCAAAAATCCAAAAATCCAAAATCATCAAAAAATCACAAAATCCAAAAACATTCAAAACATATCAAAATCCCAAAATAGGTCAAAAAGTCAAAAAAGTAAAAAATAGAGTCATCTTTTCAAACTATGTCATTTCTAAGCTTTGAACATAAGCAAGGTTGATCTTTGATCATCCCCCGAGACACTTAGGTCAGTCCTTTAGGAGTTTGTCATAATAAACTGGCAATCCATTTGTTCATATCTCATCAATAATCGAGTTTGTGTTAGTCAAACTACGTGGTCTCTATGTGTATAACGTAGGCAAGGCTAATCTATTAATAAGACCCCGAGGCCCCTAGGATAGGTCTTTAGGTTAGTCTCTTGGTCAGAATCTTGAAAAATCCCAAAACATTGGAAATTTTGAAAATCAAAACATTTGTAAAATCTTGAAAATACCAAAAACAGCCTCAAAATATTTCAAAAACATCCAAATATTTGAAAAAATCCATCTATCTCATCTCGCTCTCACTTGCAATAAACATTCGCTCATAATAAATCAATTGTCATCCTCAACCTTTGGTGAAACAATTAGAAACAAGTCTAGCATATTCAAAAAGTGAAAACTCAAATGTCAAAGTCTCAAGTCTAGGTCAGTAAGTAAACAAGTTGGTCAACTCTTTGTGTCAATAGCTTATCATCCAGTCAATCCCAAATCAATCATTTGATATCATCATTTCCTAGGATGCATCCTTCCTACAATGGACATCAATATCAGGCATCATCGTAGTTTAGTCTTGGATAGTAGTTTTGAAGAACATTAGCTTGTTTGTTTACTTTTTCTTTTTCTTTTGGCTTATCTTTTTACGCGCATTTCGATGACCTCTCTATGATGTCCCAAGCGAAGGGATTTAGAGAGAAAGGAATGGGGCAATGATCATTATCTATTGTGCTTGTTGGATATTCTTGTAATATAACTATGGTCATGCGTGCTTTGTTTGGATGTAGGGAAGGTGTTTTAGGTGTCTTGTTGACCAAATAGGAAGGCTTTCCTTACTATGTTTTGGTATGAGATATTTAGAATATATGAACTGCATTTTAAATAAGGTTCCATTGACTAGGTGCAACGCCATCCTAGTTCTTTATACCTTGATGCTCGTGCCTATGTGTGTAATCAAACATAAGGTAATTAGCCCTTTTAAAATCCCAACTCCTCGACAAGCAAATCATCATCATCATCACCATCATCTCGTGTCTTGTTGGAATCTCTTGCTTTCTTCTATATTATTTTTGTGCTAACATAGTACCATGATAGTTAATCACACATCATCATATATGCATCCATCCTACATCCACAAACTGTCTGCATATTGCATATTGCATATTGCATATCATATCATATAGGAAATATTAAATCATATCACATGCATTGCATTTCCATCATTTCCATAATATACATTGGTTATTCTAAGCATGTCATCATTTACACATTTGCATTCATTTGCATCATCATATTCATAAATCATATAAAACATCATTTGCATCATATCATAAACATCATCACAAATATCCATATAACATATATAAGCATCATTTGCATAAGATCATCATGACATAAGCATCATAGAAATGCATCACCATATAATGCATGAGAAAAGATAATGAAAAGAGAAAAAGATTGCAATTCATCATCATCCATTAGGGGCATAATATAGACTGTTAGTCGCACAATCATTGCATTTTGCATCGTCACAAAAAAGATATTGAAAAAGAAAGCATCTCATCACATATAACCATTATACATCACATTTCCATCATCACATAGGATATAATATAAATCATTTGCATTGCATCCATACACTAACATAGAAAGATACTGAGAAAGAAATGCATCCATCATATAACATCATTACATCACATTGCATCACATAGAGAAAGAAAAGGCATCCATAATGCATAAATAAAATAAGAACGCATCATATCACATCAAATCATCACATCATATATCATCAAAGTGTACACTATCATGGTACAAAATCAGATCAAAATATACATGTGTATGTCAATGGAGTATAATGGCCCATGGGGATATCAAAAATGAGCCCATGGGGCACAAAAATAATCATGTCTCTAATCAAAAAATTCACTAACCTTTCTGGCTGCCCTCGCCCTCGCTAGGTTGTCTCTCTCTGTGGTCCTCAGGGGCTCTATACCTTGTCTCCTATGAAAAATTTGGGACCTGGGACACTCGGGGAACGACCTAATGATAATGGACCCTGTAATAGTCAGCTTCTCTAACTGCCTCTCTATATGCATGTAATGAAACTAAGCTCCTGGAGGAGGAGGCAAACATGCTCTCCAGTTGTTGACAATGACTTGTCTCCTAAGCAGCTCTAATCTTTGTAGCTTGCCTCTGCTGGGCAGCCTAGTCCCTCTCCTATCTTAGTTGGTCCCACTCTTCCATTAAGGAAGCCACATGTCCCTGTAAGCCTTCCACCTGAGCCTATAGTTACAATATCTAAGCATATCTTTGATCGGTCGGTGGTGGAGGTCCCTGATCCCGTGGTGGCTAGCCATCATGCCCGTCCTGCCCATCCTATCTATCTTGTCACCCCTGGTCTTGGTCCTATCTCAGAGCATCCTAGTGGGGCTTATCTTGTGGGACCTTGTCTTGATTTAGCTAATGCGATGGCCCATCTCCATCCTCTTCCTCGTCTTTGCCCCCTCAACCTCCTTGGTCCCAGCCTCGACCTGCTCCCCTGCCTTTGGACCTGTGTCATGTGGAAGGTGTGCCTAGTACTATCAATTGAAGAGGTGGTCAAAACCAATCTCTATACGCATGTTTAGTACTCCCATCTGCCTAACCCTGATCATATGACCATGGCCTGACCACTGCTGCATGAAACTCTATACCGCCTCAGCTGTAGTAATGTATCAACCCCATGAGGTATGACTTGTCGTACATGCAAATATCATAACATACTAGTCATTAGGCCTATCCTGGGGCTCCCCAAATTGTCTTTGTATGCGGACTGACAAGTACCTCTTGAGCATAGTGTGCTCCCTACCCTGCATAAGCCTATCTTGCCGAGCGACAAAGTTCTATTGCACATCATCATACCAAGTGGTCCATCACAAATATGCCACCATGTGAAGGCTCACATATCATCCAGGACTCTCCTCTAGTGGGGAATCTCATGTTGTCTTGTGTGTGTGAAGGAAACACCTCCTTTGTATCACCAAACAACTGGATCATTTCGCTCCATATCAACTAGAACGACTCTCGAACGAAGCACAACGATGTGCTCCAAGAACCAAATGTGGAGGAGTGTGACCCCCACCCCAATGGCTCTATCATCAACATATGCAAACTCATGTAGATCTCGGTACAATGAGGCCAACAGTACTGGCCCCCACACAAAGCATACTCGTTGCTAGACCATGTGCTCCCAAGAGAGCCCCCATCTAGGACTGAAGTATTAGCCTCACTGATTTGGTGAAGCAAGACCTGATATGATAATTGCTATAATCAATTGAAAGGGTGACACGATGAGCCTGTAATGCTCCAAATCGATCTAGCCCTCACAAAAGACAATCTCATCAAGGCCCATCACATCATAGCAGGCCTCCCTCCTAGCATCCCCATCATATATCATGCGCTCTCCATGGATGGTTAATTTGAGTATTTGTCACACATCCTCTAGTGTGACTATGGCCTCACTTGTTGGAAGGTGGAAGGAGGATGTCTCACTGTTCCACCACTCTGCACGCATTGTCATCATCCCCAAATGTGTCCTAACTGACAGTGCATATGCAATATACTAGAGGCCAATCGCCCCCAAGTGCTCTTGCTGTCACTCAGGCATACCCTACAAAATGTGAAAAAGATCTCAAGACCTGTGCTCGCATGAGTGAAGTATCAACACCTCCTCCTACATCAGAAAAGCAATCGCATTAAAATTCATCAAAAATCGCAATCTTGACTTGTCTTGGTGTACCCAAAATAGCCCACGCGTCGCTGTTTGTGGGTGCGACACAGTTTGAAAGTTCCAAACTACACCGCTAGGAGCTTTTAACTCTCAAACTCCATTGTGACATCACATTTTGAGAAGGTGACTCAGTTTAATAAAAACCCTAATGGAAAAGGGGCCCATCGTGGTGCACTTCACATATGCGGTTTAGTTTGAAATTTGAACCCTAATTCCAAACTACGCCGTAGGGTTGTTATTCGCAACTATGTCGTTGTTTAAGGTCGCGCAATGCCAAAAAGGAGTTTCCAATGGTGCTATATTGGACCGTTGAAAAAAACCTAAAATTCTAAGCTATTCAATGCGCACAAAAATTGAAAAACAAGGTCAGGTCAAATTGACTCACCAGTGGTCCACTGCCAGGCAGCCTCTGGTGTGTGTGTACTAGATCCAAAATGTGTCGGGGAAGCTATCGTTGCGCCATCTTGTGAAGGGGTCAGAGCTCAAAAGTGCAAAATCTTTGAAGGCTAAATGTGCAAATGAATTGGAAGTGGCCCCCCAAGGCCTATATTAAGCCTAAAAGTTAGGGTTTTTTGACCCTATTTAGCCGTCTTGCTAGTGTTTTGGCCCCCTGAGACTATTTTTGTCTGTCCATGGGCCATTTTGCATCATTTTGGCTTTTCTTTGACCTTTCGAAGCCTTTCTGGACCTGTTGAGAACCTTGTCGTCTTTTTTTTCGTGAGTTCACCCAAAAATTTGTAATTTTCATCTGATCTCTCGAGGGGGCAATATGTTAGCATAATTCGTTCACCGGGGCAGCATTTGGGCATTTTGAAAATTAGGAAGTTTTTGGCTTTTAATCGAGGCGTGTTTATTCTTTGAACCAACACAACAAGTGCATCACTTCAAAGAGGGGAAAAATGTAGACACGTAAAAAGTAATAATTGACATTACACACTTGATCCTGATTTAACTAACACCTCTTCATCCAGAATCATCCCTCTATCTAACCATTTAATCGAATACCCTTATTCAATTAAATTCATCAATTTCCCTCTCTTAATTAAATAAATCAATTTTATCCGATTAAGTCACTCTCTCTCATTAATTAAATAAATCAATGTTATTTAATTAATCCTCTAATCTCTATTTAATTAAATAATTCATTTTATTTGATTAAATCTCTAAAGTCATCTTATTAAATTAAATAAATTAACCTTATTTGATTTAATTTAACATCATCCCCTTTAGTTAAATAAATCAAAATCTTTATTTAACTAAGTCTAAATCATTTTCCTCTCAACTTTGATTTATTTAAATCCGAAAATCTAAGTCAAAATTGTCAATTCACCTATCATCTTAATTAATCAAATCTTGATTAATGCTAACTCTAATCCATCTCCCATCCTCTAGCTTTTTCCACTTGCACATGAAAATACATTTAATTAATTTATTAAATCTTTATTTTCTCTCAACTTTGCATCTTTAGAGGAATATTCTTTCAAATTTGAAATCCTTCCAAGTGGATTTGTCCTTCCAACAAGACATTGATTCTCTCTTACATGTCCTTGTGCATTGAGCCAAGTGGCATTTAATTCATTTTCATCCCCCTCAAACTTGTCATTTCACTATTTTGAAATTCCACCTATTTGCATTTATGGGTACATTCATCAAAATGTGCACATCCTTTGCCCATTCACCTCTTAACAAGTGGCACTTGCCATTGGTTGAAGATTAGTCCCACATTGCTTCATTTTGGGAATTTTTCCATCTTGTCTTTCTATAAATAAGAGGTCTCTCTCCTCATTTTGATCATCCACAATTTGAGCAAGTCTACTATACTCAATTTCATCCTCAAGCATATCTATTTCTATCAATTTTATCAAGGTCTTAGCTAGGTTATGCATATTTTTCATTATGGAGCTCAATTGAATCTTTAATAAAGTGGATCACTCATCAACATTGCATCACAGGAGTTGGGAAAAAGGCCAATTTTCACATAAAATTGGCACCAATTCTGCCATGGGATCAAGATTTTGCTTTACATTGAATAGGATTTGATAGCTTTCATTTATGTTTGCTTATGTTCTTCATCTCATTTCTTGTTCTTTGCAATTTAAATAGATTTCATGGGGAATCTTGATTCTCACTTTCATTTGATCTAATATTGTATTTGTTTCTTGTGTTTGTGCAGGTCTAGGATTGGGGTTCTACAATTAGAAATAAGCTTTAAATTCCCAATCAAACAATAGAGCACAAATTGTCATAAAATATTAAATAAAACAATTAAACTCAGTTATACCTTCCATGCCATCATTGATTGGCCTCTATTGCTCTTCTCTTCTATGCCTTGGTAAGATTTGAAATGTGTTTCTCTCAACTTTTTGTGTACACAAATCAATAGACTCAAGACGATAGTTTCGATGAAAGTTTGAAGACTGTGGTTCAAGAATAAATAGATTGAAGACCAAATTTATAGAAGAGGTTGACATAGTGAACAAACAAGATTGAATAGAAAATGAATGTTTGAGATCGAATGAGACAACCTTCATGAGAAAGTTGCACATTTTCCAAGTAGAAATTAGTGGAAATTGATTGGAGAAAATTATGGGAATGGAAGAGTAAATGAGAGAGATCTATGGAGATGGAAGAGTTAACGAGAGAGATTTATGGAGACAAAAGAGTTAAGGAGAGAAAAAAGGCGGAGGTTTGTAAGAGTTGAGTGAGAAATTTTTTTAAAATAAATAAATAAAATTTCATTTATTTTCAAAGGCATGAATAATTAATAAAATTAAATAATTTAATTAATTATAGAGGAACTTTGATTAAAATACTTAAACAAATTAAAATATTTATTTGATCAAAGACAAAATTAGGCAAAGGATTAAATAATTAAAAATAATTATTTAATCGACAAAATGATGAGAGGAAAATTAATCATATTTAAATAATTTAAATAATTTAATTATTAAGACATGAAGAAGAATAGGATTAGATTTAGAAGAAAAATTAGGTTTAGACTAGAGTTAGGGTTAGGTAGAATTAAGGTTATACGAACAATTAGTCAGAAAATGGAACTACAAGTTAAGGATAATTTTGAGTTTCTACATTTTTCCCCTTTTTAATACAATGTTTGAAGTACCATTGTTTCAAAGAAAAATCAAGAAAAAATCTAACCAAGCCTTGCCCTAGTGTAGCGAGATTATTGTTCAAAAATCTCTTTATTACAGTAGTGGGATTATGATGCTTCCTCGGGAAATCGGTTGAAAAACCTAAAAATTGAGTCAATTTTTTTGATAAGATGGATTAATGCATTTGGATAGAAGAATATAACCTAGAAGAAAAGTCTAGTAAGAAGTGAAGAATGGTTAGTTTGATTAAAATCAGATGTAAAGAAGATTGATTGACCGAGATAGAATGGAAGCATGGGATTTGAAATGCATGAAGATTGGATATGGATTGGTAGGATAGAATTTGAGCTTTGATTTGTGTACAAATATCATCATAGAGAATTTTTAATTTGCAAATGAATAACAGTCACTGAGGTATGGAAAGACCAAGGTATGAAATGTTATCCCTTCGCATAAACAGATGCATCATAGACACGAATTTTCATGACTTATGCTAGGAACTTAATTGCCCCAACCATATTGGCAAGACAAACCACAAACATAAATCAAAAAGAAAAAATTCATGATCCATCATCTCTCCTCTAATCACTCGTGGATATCCTCAAGTAGCATAAGAACATGATAAATCATAAATCAAGTAAAAGATAACACTCACTAGACCAAACAAGTCAACAACCATTTAGATCTTCTTGCCAAAGATAAAGAATGATAGTATAAAGAGTGTATGGTTTCAAGAATGAAGTAGCTTGTCTAAGATGCATGGTATGGTTTCAAGTAATGCAACAACCCATATAAGACAAAAGACACTTATTAAAAACAAGTGATGAAGACAGGAAATTGATCGGTAAGACTTGAAGGCTAGTTTGATAGTTTATCTGTTGTTCCATGATTTGTTAAGCTCATTGATCTTTTTTTTTTTTTGGTGTCCAAACAAAGTGTTTGTCTTAGCAAGGGAAAATTTATCGTGGAAGGAAAATGACAATGGATGATAAATCTTAGTATAGGTTTCAAATTGTTTAATATGGATTGTTAATTGTTATTATGGAAAATGAGTTGGTGAATGATGCTAGTAGTAGGACAAATAATCTAAGGGTATCCTCTAAAACATTCATCAAGGGTCACATATGAAAATCCTAGATCTAGGATTTTCCCACAGTTAGTCATAAGACCAAATGTGGACAAGCATGGGGTGAACTAATTTTATTGGGATGGGGAATGAGAAGCGAATGATGCTAAATACAAAAAAAATTCAGGCCATAAGAGGGATAAGTAGCTTTATTATGAGTGTATATGAAATAGAAAATTATTATGAAGGTGGATACAAAGTGAAAAACTAGATAGAATAATGGTAGATGGAGAAGCATTAGCCTAATACACATGGTGCTTGTTTTCTAGGTTTTCATTGTGGTACTTACCCAAAGCGCCACCGAACTGGTTTTCACTAGAGGGAAAATTATTTCTCTTTACTATTTTTTTAAAATTTTGATTTTTCTTTTTTTCATTTTTTTTATATTTTTTATGTCATGCACAAGACGTCTATTTGCTAGGCTTTCATCAAGGTGACAATTTTTGGTTTTTGGTTTTTTTTTTCTTTTTTTTGTATTTTTTCAAATTTTTCATTTTTTTGTATTTTTTATTTTTGAAAAGTTGGATGATGTTGCAATCATGGTAGATGCTCCTTAATATGTGGATGACCATGCTAGATGGAAGGGTATGAATGGTATAATATGGATGGATATGAAGGATGATTTATGTGGTATACAAAGTGAGCTAGGGTATGATTCCTAATGTGCATACTATATGGGTCGTTAGGCTTCATAGGAAAAGGAGTTTGAGTAACCAGTGAGTTACAACATGTGAAGGGGTTGCCATCAAAGGTCCATTGAGAAACATCACAAAGGGGGATGGAGTAATATGATGAGAGTATGGATGTGGGTGGATTAGGTGTATTGTATGGATTGCGTGAAAATGACATCTGAAGATGGAGACTTTGGATCAACAAGCTCATTTTTTGATATTTTGCTCTAACAAATGCCCCTAGTTATTTTGGATGAAGAGGCATAATTAGAGATCAATTTTTACTTACTTTCATTTTTTACTCTCTTTTTTTAACTTTGATTTTTCCAATAGCTTTTGATTTTGACTAAAGGATTTTTCTTGATCTTTCTTTCTTTGCTTGCTTTCTTTTGATTTTGGATCTCCATTTGAAAAAGGTCTTTTTACTTTTGATTCTTGATTTATATCCTTATTATTTCTTGGGATGATACTTGTTGATCCATGTCTATGAGGTGGATGATTTGGATGAGATAAATGAGATGGATGAAAGGGATGAGTCAGATGGGATGGAAAGAATGCATGGTTCATTAAAAAAGTTGGTGATGCACCCGATGGATTCTTCCTGACTATCCTTTTTGGAACTGTTAATATCAAAAGAGGCTTGCACATCTTTAACCAGTTGGAAAGAAGGTTTAGCAGAGGTAATAGTAGGAGATGCATACCCTGAGTCAATATTATCAAAATGAAAGGATGATAGCTCAAAATATTTTGTGAGGGGAAAAGGATCATGGGATTGAAAGGGATGATCTTGAATGTCCTTAATAGGATCATGATAAAAAAAGTGGATTATCATAGATATCATGATCAAACATGGGATTATCATGGATGTGAAAGGATTGGGATGGAGCAAATATGGTAAGGACTGGAGGATCTTTAGGATCCCAAAAAAAATCATCTAGGCATGGTCATTTGTTTGTATGTTCTCATAAAGATCTAGAGTTGACTTAACATCATCCTTAAGAATCTGGATATCCTTAGAAGCATTAACATCTTCACCTGCAATCCACTTAGCATTCAAAGCATTCAATTTTAGTGGTATATAGATTCAATCCCTCTATTTCTAGGTAGACATTTATGTTGGATCGACTCTATAATTCCTTTATTTTGTGCTCCCAAATCACTATGACCATCATATCCTTTCTATTTCATTATACAAAATCCTTTACCATACTAATTGACTAGTAATTGAACCTACATGGAATCTTCTTTATCTTGATATAGCTAGGTAGAAATGTCCTCGTCAATAGATTCTTTATCTAGTTCTCCCCATTTAGCAAAAGTAGTAGGGGGATGATATTGAATAATGGTTTTTGAGTCCTTTTGAATAGGATGTGTTTTACCATAAGACTTAGGAGATGTGGGCAACTTGTTGATGCAAAAAGAATCTGCCATAGTATACTTGTTGCATCCCTTATCTTGGATCTGGACCTTTTATTTAGGAAGGGATATGGGAGGAAATGAAGACTTGGTAAGTGATGTGGGATTTATGTAATATGAGGAAGTAGTCAATGCAACTTCTTTATCGATTGGAACTTGACACTTAGGAATGCCCTTCAAATTGCTATAGTATTGAAATGGATTAGGGTCTCGTGATATGGTAATTTCCACTCCATTATAAGGGAATTTAAGGAATTGATGATAGGTGGAAGGAATCACCTTCATGGAATGAATCCATGGACGACTGAGGAGTAGATTGTAGGGAAGATCTAGATCCAAGACTTGATATACTATGTTTTCCACTTATGGACCAACATTGATGGGAAGGGTAATGGAACCCTTAGAGGAATGCTTCACATCATTATAAGCATTTATTAAAATCCTTTTAGAAGCATCAATACTTGCCTAAAAAAATCCTAGTATAGTAACCAATTTCATAGTGCAACTAGTCAAGCCTACCCCACCATCTACCAAGACTCATTTGATTTTGTGCTTATTAATGAATATTCTAGATGGAGAGCATCATTGTGTCAAGGTTTTTCATAAGGGACATCATTTTTAGTAAAGGTGACATGGTGGGTGGTAGCAAGATACCCAAGCATGGCCTGAAATTGATTAACATCCAGATATGTGGGAATAAAGACTCTTGCATTGCTTTATCCAATATAGCTCTATGTGCGGGTGATGTACAAAATAGCTCAAGGATAGACATTTGAGTAGGGGTTTTTCCTAGATTATCCAAAACATTGTATTTATTAGGTGGTTGGGGTCTATAAGTGGCTCCTTGTAGAACCACTTTGGATCTATGAGTAGTTACAACACACTCAGGACTTTTGTCCTTGATAGTTATGGTCAAGACATTGTTATCCAATTGTCGGATATGATTAACCATGTACTCATAAGCCACATTTATATAATTGGTATTAGTATTAATTTTGGAATTTGATCCCAAACTAGAGGCTTGTCCTTAACCATGATTTTGCAAAGGGTCCTTGAATATAGTATGATCTATATTTGAGGATCCAATAGGGTCATCAATTTCTGTCTCCCCATTTTATAAGATCCTGGATGATGTTCTTGAGTCTGAAGCATGGAGAAGTTCTATGTCCTTTGTTCCTGTGGAATTCACAAAAGGCATTATCATTCCACTAGGATGGTTTAACAAGGCCAAGGTCATAATTTCTGGATTTTAGGAGTTGAATAAAATTAGAATGCAAGATTTTATTTAAGATTGATTTGATCAATTCTCCTAGAGGTGTAAATTGTCATTCTGGAGGTAGATTAGGTCTAAGGGAACCATGTTGAGTATTGTTTTGAACATCATTGGTAGGTTGTGCATAACATTGTGGCTTGTTGTGGTTGATTTGTTGGTATGAATGAGAGATGGAGGGGTTACTAGGGATCATGGGTTGTTGGTAAGGAGGGTAAGGTGGTATGTGTGTACTTATAGGAATGAGATAAAATATGTCCTCCGTTAGGTATTTCTTTTTCAGTCTAACAACTTATATATCAACCATATTTTGTTTCAAAGCTTGCACATGTTGGAATAGTATTTCTTCTATTGTCGATGATTACATTGGAAGTTTAAATTTGGTATGGGACCCATGGATGAGTTTATATTTTGACAATTTGGTGTTTGATAGATAGGTG
>VDFB02047397.1:103559084-103728545 GCA_007258455.2 Sequoia sempervirens | reverse complement strand
CATATATGCAAAAGGCCCTTCAAACCCATCAAACCCTTGCTGCAATATGTCATCATTTTGGGCAAAACTCAATCCAAAAATTTAGGGGGTGAGTAAATATTGGCTATGTCTTATATGCAAAATAGATTCTCATGGGAGTTATAGCAAGGTTGGGCACCATTTATTAGGTAAGCTTCGACATAACTTTGGAAGAGAGGGTTGAAATGGCTAGATTGGTTGCATAGGGTTATGCAAAAATAAAAGGTATACCCATAGAATCTATTTCAAAGTATTCAAAATCCAATGTCATCTATTGCTAGTAGGGATGTGAGAGGAGAGGATTCTGAGGATTCTGATAAAGGGAAGAGGAGGGCCACTATTAATGGGGGGAAAACTACGGTGGCAAGTTGTAGAATTTGCATGCACAAGAGGCTGTCAATGATTCAATAGCTATGTACTTTTACGCCCATGCCATCCCATTTCATATGGCATGCTTTCTATATTTCAAAGACACGTTCAAGAAATCAAATGCATTGATCCATCTTATTGCAATAGTGATGAATTTTGTTGTGTTGGATTTTTTACCCAAAAGGGTTTTCTCGGGTGAAAATACTGCATATTATCTCTGGCTTTTATTTATTCTGTTTTTGTTTCAGATTGTATATACACTACTTCTATTGTACAGATTTAAGCCTTCTTTTTCTGTACAGTTGACTATCCCCAAATGCAAGTTTAACAGTGATGTGTCCTGGGAAATGTTCCCCAAATTAGGGTAGTGTGCCAAAAAATGCAGAAAATGGGGATGGGGAGGGGATGTTTTGTCCCCATCCCCAAATGGAATATGTCATAAAACCCTCAGGAACACTGAAAAATATTATTCATAATAGATTAAAATGTTGCTGATGTATAAGTAAGCCCCAAGGACATAACCAAGAATGTAGAGTGACTTTCATGTGTGCAAAATGTTGTTTTGGGAATATCTTCTAATCAGTTATCTGATAGTACCTCAATCAAAGGTCCAACTTGGTAAAATAAATCTGCAAAGTGCAATTCATCTGACATCTCATCAGTAAGTTGTCTTTAGTAGTTATCATATTCAATATTCTGAAGTCAATACAGAGACAGTAAGGTCCATCTTTTTTTCTCACCAATCTCACTGATCTAGGATATGGAATCTTTCTTGAGACCATCCAACAAATCATGTACCAAACAATCAGTTTCTGCTTTGTGATTACAAAGAAATTGATAAGTCTTGAATTTGATACTGACAGGAGCAGAACTTGGTTATATTCCAACCACATGCTCAATCTTTCATTCAGGAGTTAGTCCCAACAGAAAGTCTTCAAAGAAAAAACTGTGTTTATTATTGATTCCGCTCACAGTGTCTCTATTCACCTCCTCTCTTTGTAATCACTTCAATAAAAAATCCATACAAATAAGTAATCAATATTATAATTAAGCCCGTAACAGTTTAAAACCATTCCATCTTTAAAGATGAGAAATTTAGTGTAATTGTAACCAAATCTGATCAGACAAGGAGCCTAAAACTAAGGAAATTCTAAGTGTAAGAATTCTACTTTGTATTCTAAGACAGATTTTATTTTACTGGTGCAGAATGTGCTGATTGCAGAACATTAATGATTTCGATGACTGCATATCAATGAAGGAACAATGATAAATACCTTTTGGAGACTCGCCTCTAAGGGATGCGTCTCATGAGAGGACGTGTCTCCACAAGTGGAGACACGTCCGCTCATGGGACGTGTCCCTTTGGGCGCGCGTGTCTCAAAGTCAACCGACTAACACTCGGTTTAACAAGTTTAATATATATAAGCCCTCATACATGGCGGATATGGTTATATGAGTTTATTCAATGCAGAATTTGAACATCATTTTATTATATCGAATTTATGCATGCATATAGATTCGATTTTACTTATTTTCCAGAAATATGTTTAAGGATTAAATTCGATCACATACAAATGATGATGATGCTATTTAGCAATCATCATTTATATCTGACCGAAGCTATATCCCATTAACATTTAGGCCTATCACAGGAATGTTTCTCCTATATTAACTGTGATTAATGTCCGTAGGACATTTTGGGCTTTTTCAACCCATTGTTGGAGGATTTCTGCTCTTCCTAACTGGCTTAGATGCTGACAGTGTCTTCTTAGATTTTTTGGATACTTTATCACATCCATTGCATTTTTTTATTTAAAACTATTTTTCCAGTACAAAAGTTCCACACTCCAAGACTGCAAAATGCTAATATTTTGGATCTCTAGTGATTATTTTCTACATCTCACACACTCTGCAAGTCGATCTGTTGTAATTTCAGTACATAAAAGGCAATCATGATAAACTCCAAATTATACTTCCAGAGAAACTACCCGCAGGGCTTGAGACATTTAAATAGTTCAATCTTATGGAAGGTGGACTTGTCATTGCTTCCCATTGTTCAGAATTCTGATGATGATGGCATCAAAGATAAGAAGTTTTGACACCTTCATTCACAAATAACCTTAATAATTTAAAACTGTAGTGGCAATCATAACAGGGTTAGAATGAAGACTATTCAATGTTCAGAAACTCCAAACATACTATTTCAATATGACTTCTTTTCAAACAAGCTCAAGCCAAGGGAGTTCCCAAATTCCACCTAAGAATATCCATTCTCCAAAATGTTTAATTGTGCATACTTTCCACTTTTAAGGTGTTAATTTGCAAAGTATTTAAATTAGAGGAGTGCAGCAAACAGCAATCACAACCTTGTCCAAAAGGCTCTGATGCAGTGGGAATGGGGCTCTCTTGTAAGAGCATCAGACAGGTTCAAATCCACATCACTCAATCAAGCAGCCCGTAACCGCAAAGGGCAAGTTGGGATGTTGTGGTTTAGCGTATATGTACATTCATTGGGCGTGACCCAGGTATATAGGTGTCCAGATCCAGATTTATTATATTAAGAATGTAGGACTACTTATCCGAGACCTCAATAAATGCTGGCAAATAACCTCATCCAAAATTTAACCAAGCAAAACACAAAATCAGAAAACTCATTTGACAATTGTAATCGAAAGAACCCAGACCTTCAAGCTAGTTAGCCTCTAAACCAAGTTTAGTCTATAATTGTAAAGGACTTTTAAACAAAGGATAGATGTACTGGTTGGAAAATTGACAATGCAATTGAGGAAACCCTTGAAATGGTCAAAGAAATGACAACATCCTTCAACCATATTCGCAGATCAGTAAAAAGAAAAAGTACAGATTCAGCACCGAAATGGCACATAGAAATAGAACAAAATAAGATGAAAAATTTTAAAATCCTTACTCCAAAGAGTCTCTGCCTTAAAATGCTTAAAGATTGTTAAATGGCTCCCAACCAGCAGAGACCATAAAAAAAACAATTGAATAAAGAAACAGTAATTTGATTTCCAGGTTTAGGAATATACAAAGGATAGGAGCAGAGTGGATGAAAAAAAATTGAGGAGAACAGAAGAGTTGTGATGATCTTTCATTTTAGCAAGGCCTGAATTGACACAGCAAGTTATATTAAGTTTTTTTAGTTTCTGTTCTTAATAGCACGCATTCATATTTTTAAGATCTCCGATTAGAATGATATCCAGCTTTCAAATAAAGAAAAATTTGTGACAGTTCCTGCTCTGTTATTTTTGTGCTTTTTTTTCTGTTTAGCCAAAAAGCTGTGATCGGTCATTTTCTTTGTTTTCTAAAAGGAAATCAGTGCTATGATGGAAGGCACTCTGCGACTAAAATGTGAAAGATGAGAAGAAGACATTTACTGTCTGAAAGGAATTCAAGGTAAGTTTCACAGGGTTTTGAACAAGGAGGGATGCACCATCAGTCAGATTTCAGCTACCCTTGTTTGGAGAGCAATTTGGAAATCGTGAATGCTTTTTCTTAATTTCCATATTTTTCCCACTTTGTTTATGTTACAGCAATAGATATTGGCTTATCACAAACTTTGTCGGCTCTAGGATCCCTTAATAATATGTTATCTTTAATAAAATAAATTGAAAAAAGGGTCCAAAACGGGTCCATTGAGGACAACATTATAGTTTTCGTTTCAACTAAACAGCTTTCGTTAAAAACATACGAAAGCAAGGAATCATAGTAAAAAAGACTCTAAAGCTGCCAAACCTTCCATAATGTGACCAAATACAGAGAATCCAATACAACCTCTAACAGAGAAATTTACAAAAACAGCCATCCTTCGAAAGGAAATATCCAACATAACAGCATTTTTGAATCTTTCCCAAACTTGCATAAAAATGCAAATTAAAAAATGATAAATATCTTTTTGGGGTTCCAACTAAACAAAAACAGAATTTAAAAATGTATTAAGGTTTCCAATATGAGGTTGAAACGCTTAAAACAAAATAATAATAGTAATAGTAAGATGGTACTTACTAGGATCCCAATTATCAGATTTTACTTCTATGGGTTCTGATGAAGTAGTTTTAACTACTGCTTGGGGAATGTTATGATCTTGTATACTTGCTGATGATTTCGTGGGTGTCTTTGGACTCGAACTCGCAACCTTCCCTGATGCTCTTCGTAAAGCCTGCCCCATATTTTCTCTGGGTTTTTGCTGAACCCCAACTCATTATTCATTATTCAATAATGAAATCATCGAGCCTGCATAATGTCTGCACGTGTTTCCTGCTAGCAGCTACAAGCTAGTAAATACTATAATAATAATATAGTTTAATTGTGTGGGTATAGAAATTTTGGAAATGCAGATGGTCAGGGAACCTCTCTGATATTTAAACGTGTTTCAGTGTCCTCCAAAACAAAGCACTTCTACAAAGTAGATTTCTTATACTTACGAGCTCGGAGATTAATTTACAACAGGGATTAGCAGTCTTGGATTTATTCACATTAATTACTTTATGAAAGGGAAAATATTCGGTTTTAGTTGTTCGCCCTTTTAATTCATTTATTTAAATGGATTTTAAATAAAGCATTATAAAACATCAAATCTACTTTAAAAATCTAAAGTAAAGAGAGAAGAGGAGGTTGTAGAATAAAAAATAAGAAGATAAGGCTTAAACTTCTATGGTTGTTTGTAAAGATTGATAAGGCTTAAGCAGCCCTTATGTGAGGTTGGGCGAGACTAGTCCCCTGCGGGTGAGATCTGTCACCCGCAAGAAGTCCCACCTCTTAAACCCGGGAGCAAAGTCGAACCTGAGACCAATGGGGAGCAAACCCACTGCCCAAGCCAACTCTACTACCATTCAAGCCAAGATTGATATCATTTTATTTTAGTTTTATTTCAAGTTGTGGTGATATTTGAAATTTGATTCATATTTTTTCTAATTAATTTTCAAATTTAACAAGTGAATATATATGTTAATTTTGCATATAAGGATTTGATAAGATGGTTAAAAGATACAAAGTAATGAAGTTATCTATTTTAAATAGAGGTTGAAGGTCTAGTGTGGGTCCACACATGTTAATAGGCATTTGAAAGATTCTCATTATTTTATTGCATTCAAATTGAGATCCATTAATGGTATTTCTAGTTGACCATAGTGTTAGATGAAATCTTTTGTTAATAGACATTTAAAAATTTATCATCATTTTATTGTATTCAAATAAAATCCCATTAATGGTATCTCTAGTTGGCCATGGTGTTAGGTGAAACACTTCATTTAAAATATAATTATATGGGAAAGGCATGCTTGAATGTGAGGATCTAGGGAAATGCATGCTTAAAGGATGCATAGTGTTGGTATTTAAAATTTAATTCATATTTTCTTTATTTTGTTCTTAAATCCAATAAATGAACATGTATGTTGAACTCTACAAATTAGGGTTTGATAAGATGGCTAAAAGTTACAAACTACGTAAAGGCCTAGTGTGGGCCTACACATGTTAATAGACATTTGAAAGCTTATCACCATTTTATCACATTTAAATTGAGGCCCATTAATGGTGTTCTTGATTGGCCATAATGTTAGGTAAAACCCTTGCTAATAGGCATTTGAAATTCACTTACCATTTTATTATATTTAAATTAAAGATCATAAATGGCACTCCTAGTTAGCTATGGTGTTAAGTGAATCCTTCAATCAAACTATGAGGATCTAGTGAAAGGCATGCCTAAAGGCAAGGGTTTGGGCATTTGCATGCCAAAGGGTGCATTTGTAAGAGGGACCAAGTGTCAAGGGATTCACATGCCAAAAGGTGCATTTATAAGAGGGATAGATGATTTAGGAGTTGGATGTCATTTGATTGGATTTTCACTTGGTATGTTGGCATTAAGTTTTTTGAAGGTCCAACATCAAGGGTTCAAGAAATGGGATGCAATGTTGCTAGAATGCAAATACATGCAAATGTCTGCAATGTTGGGAAAGAAAAATAGTAAGATAGCAAGAAATTGATACCAAGATCCTTGCTAACCACTTTCACAAGTGGGACAATGGTAGGGAGAATCCTAAAGATCCAAAAGAGGGAAGCATGACAAGGATCAAGGAACAAGATTTGGAGATACTCAATGCAGGAAGGAACATCAATTAGACTTTTGAGATACCTAATACAAGGAGTGAGAATAGGGCTTTGAAGATACCTTATGCAAGAAGTAGAGATCAAAATACCAATTACTTTAGATAGAGTATAAAAAGAGAAACGAATCTCCAAAATCTTATTCAATAGAAGAGAGCAAGGTTGTAGGGGTGTGGGGGATAAAGGCAATGCATGCTAGTAGAGAAAAGTTTGAATGTCTAAAACATGAGGAACCGAGGAATTAAGGACTTGAAATGAAGGGAAAGGGAGGTTGGCATGGGAAAGTTTAAAATCTCAATAATTAAGATAAGTGGTGATTTGGAGAATGGGCATTTGAAAGAAAAGGGTGCCAAGGTAAGATGAATCTAAAAAGCCCATAAATTACAAACTATTGATAAAACAACGAAGCAGGGAATGAAAGAAAGACATGACAACATGAAGAAGCCCAAAATCCTACCCAAGCTAAGTGTAGAGCCTCTCTAATGTCTAATTAACTTGGTGCTACTAGGTATACACATAGCTTAAAGGACCTAAGAATCCCTAATTGAATGATTCATCTTTCACAAGAGGGTTGCATTTAATTATCAAGCAGGGAGTTGTAAAAATTTAGATAGTGTTCACAAAATATATGCATTCACATATTCTAGATGCATCCTACATCAATGGAGTATAGGCAAATACACGTGTACAAAAGATAGTAAAAGCTGAAAATTTAAATAAATTGCCAATTCACAAAACAAGGGAAATGAATATAAATTGTTACCTTATGCTACAAGTGCCTAATGCTCAATACTTGAATTGTTAACAATTTAAGTTCTATAGTGTCTTAACCTAGCTAATTCCTCTAGAGTATCAAACCAAATATTAAGCTACAAGATTCAATTCATAAATTACAATGCATGCATTCATAAACATATAACTAAAAACTACTAAATGAATTCAACAATGCATTATATAATCTAACAATAGAAACTAAAGTGGGTTAGCAGTACATCAAGTGGCCCTTGCTTGAGTTGTTGCTTCCAAAAAATTTGTCCACACTCACTTACTACTCAACAAATCATGATGTCAAACCAATTCTATTTATTGCATTCTCCTATTGAACTCTTACATAAAATCCAACAAGAATCTGTTGAAGATTGTTTATTCAATAGCACACATCCTATTACTGAAACTACTAAGTAATAATGGAAAGAAAATAAATAACTAACTAGGTAACTATATCTCCTCCTTGACAAAATATCCCACTATATAGGGTCTGTGAGGAGTTTCATTATTCACGGACTAAAAACAAACTCATGAAACAACTATCAACTCTCCCTCAAAGATAGGAAGAGGACTTAGTTAGAAACAGAAAATAATAACTATGTAAAGTAGGAGCAGAGAAACCAAATTTGAATTTTATGCCCAACAGTTTAACTGCTTTTAACATAAACGTGTTCCTCAAAACAGTTTGTCATAAATTAGTCCTATTGAGAGTAGACTCCTTCTTCTGGTTGTCTTATTTGGCTAGCAAGAGTGTTATGCGGTGACTCATGGATAATTAATAAATGATCACCTTCATTTCCTTCTAAAAGTGTCATGCCTTGGTTGTTTGACTTCTTCTCTACAACAATCTACAATCCTTATGTTGTGGAATGAGAAACTTGTTGTGGGTTAGCAGTCATTCAGATTCCTGCAAGGCTTTAGTCTTATTCTTAAGGCATGCCTGCATTATTGACAATCATAAATTAAGTATAGAATCATACTAAATTGAACATAGACATTCATGTGCATTCAAACATACATATATCAACATAACATATTTCCATTTCCACATACTTAAAGGCTACTTAAAAGTATATAAAAGTATAAAATTTCTTAGTAATGTCTTGAAACTTAGCAAAAAAGATAATAAAAAGTATGAAATAGTGAAAGAAAATTAGCTAATTATGGAGCCCATCACCAAGAAAGTGACCCAAACACTCTTTAACTTAAGTAAATTGAAAAGGGTCATTTCATGAGCATCTCGAGACACTAAACCTAGAACAAATATCTTCCACCTTGAACACCCCAACCAAAAATGGGGAACTGACAACTTTAGTTAAAATATTATCTTGAGCCTCAAGATACTTTTTTCCTTTTTCTCACTATGAAGAATCTAGAAGACCCAAAGCAACATCATCACTCTCAATTATAATAGACACAAAAAGAGGAACCTAGTACCATTATGAGTTATAAACAATCCATCACTACTAAATACTATAAATTTTATTATTCATCAACCTAACCTCAAATTTATAGGAATTTAGGGTGTAATTTTTGTACACTTATAATACTTTCCTTGAATTCATTTCGTTCAATGCATATTACATGTATAGGACTTCCTTATCTTATATTATAGGAAGGTTATTATGTAATGCTACTTGTAGATACTCAAAATTGTCCTAGCCTGCAAGCGACGTTTTACACTAATTCTCGTCTCATTCATACGATTAAATAATGTTCAACTATTTAATTATTGTCAATTTCATATTTTACTATTAATTAAATCATTTTATATTATTTAATTAATTCACTTTAATATTATCCTTTCCTAATTAATTAAATAAATTCTATTTAATTAATTACGTCCCTAATTATATTTATTCTTCTAAATTAATTAAATAAATTATTATTATTTATTTAATTAACCACTATCCCTTTTCTAAATTAAATAATTAGTTTAATTATTTAATTATTCTATAAATTCCTCAATATTATCCACTCTCCATAGATAAATAAAATTAATTATTTTTATTTAATTCATCTTGCACATTCCTTTAATAATTAATTAATTTAATTATATATTAATCTCATGCATTTCCAATTCATCCTCTAATTGAGACTTACTTTCAGACCACTAACTAATCAATTTCAATCCACTGACTAATCAATTTCAGTCCACTCATTAATTCGGTTCACTCCCACTCAGTCTAAGTTACCAAATCAATCAATTCCCTTAATTGAATTCATGCAACCAGTTGCAGCCAGTTAACTATTCAATCAATTCCTCTCATTGATTCTCCACCATCGATCTTTTCAATTCATCCTTGAATCTAGACCATTCATCCAAATCTACATTTTCTATAAAATCAAATCTTCATTCTCATTTGAAGTTAACCACGAATATATTCAACATTTTTCTATCATTATCACATCCATATTCATTTAAGCTTAAGCATAATAGTACATACAAAATCTAAGAGCAATGGAAAAATTGTCACATCTCAAAATTTTGCTTGCATTTAATAAATGATAAGTTATTTAAATATTTATGGAAAATGAAATTTATCAATTTGATTTGTGATAAATTTGAGATTTCAATGTCATTCAAAATGTATGTATATTCATATGATGGAATATGAAAGATGAATGTTTTGATATGAAATGGAATCATTTCATTTCAAGCATTGGTTATTGGTTACTGATGAAACTTCGTAAGTGCCAGTGTGTGAAATGCAGGAACAAGTTGAAGATCGAGAACATGGTTGAGGTAGGAGTATTTAGCCGGATGACGAACGGTAAGGAAGATTGGAATTTGGGACATGCACACACCACTAAAAATCATGACTTTTGCATTGAAATTTTCAATATGGTTGAAATCACTCTTTATGTGAAATGGACTAATGAGCAAACAAGTATGCTTGTGGAAAAACAATTTGTTAGATTATTTGTCTATCTTGTATATATGATGATATTGCATTTGAAAAGAAAAGAAAAACACTAGTGAATGGAGTGCTCTTGCTTGTATAAATACATATGTGCAACAAACATTTCATATAGAAAATGACTTGAATAAAATCTACATATATGTGTGTGTGTGTGAGGGAATAAAATGTTATTGAAAATTTAAATAGCATCAAGTTGATATTTGTTTAAATCCTAAAATTTGAATTTGAAACTGAAGAAAAATTGGATGGGTGAAGGCTGCCCATGAACCCCAAAATCAAAAAGAAAATCTAAGTGTAAGAAGTGAGGGGTGGCTACCATTATGAAGCTTTCCAATTTGGGAGAAATGCAGGGGGGAAATTGTTAGATTTATATGATCAGATTAGAGTACATAAATTAATTCAAAAATTAGACACAAAACACAGCAGATACCCTGGGAAAACCCTCCTCTTGAAGGAGAAAAACTGAGCAACAATATATCACTTATATATTGATTAACAATGAGAAACTCCTTTACAATAGAGGTTGATAAAGAGGCCAAGAGAGTGCACCACAAAACTGATGCTAACACAAATCCAAACAGATGTAATTCGCTTAGCAATGAACTACAATCTACAACAATATCGAACTGCTCTTGATTATGAACTCAATCTGCCTTGTAGATGAACTCGCACTTGAGATGAATGAGAATGTACTAACTTAATGATGAAAAATGGAATATCAACAAGTATATATACAAGTGATGGAGAGGGACGTGTCTTTCCAAAACAACAAGTTGGCCCAGCATAGAGAGATGTGCCCCTTTAATAAAATCGCGTCCATGCAAGAGGTCAGCCTCATTAATAATTTGTGCCTCTTCATTAATTTAAGCCACTCCAATTATTAAATACAATAAGCAAGGATCATGCCTCTTCAATAAATTGATGTCTCCATAAATTAAATAGCCCCTTGGCTATAATTTAATTTATCACATGAAGTAGAGGAGATCACTGGAAGATGACAACCGACGCTGCCATAAACATCAACACTCCCTCTCAACTAGGGAGGATACTTCCAGTTGCATAAGACGTATCACCTCATCATGATGTCAACCACAATGGCTACACCCATATGTGGAAAAGAAAGATATCACCTCATCGTGATATCAACCATCATGGCTACACCCATGTATGGTATGTACAAGTGTTCATCACTTAACGTGATGTCACCTCATTGTGACTTTCACCATGGCTCTCCCAGAGCCTGGTGAACAAAACAGGTACAATAAAATCATCACGGACTCTCTCACGTGATGTTGTCATCGAGTCACACACATGACATCCACCATGGCTCTCCCAGAGGGTGGAAACAAGGGCTTTCACCTCAAATCTCAAAGAGAAATGCATTAACAAGGGCTTGCACCTCAAATCTCTCTCAAAGAGAAATGCATTAAAGAGGATCACTAATACTGAGACTCCTTCTCAGCTAGGGCTTGATTCTCCACCATACCAAGCTTGTCTCGAAAGTACACAAACTTTATCCTAGAGAGAGGCTTGGTGAGAATGTCTATCGTCTGCTCATCAGTGTTGATATACCTCAACTGAATTGCTTTCCTCAATACCATATCTCTAATATAATGGTATTTGATCTCTACATGCTTAGTTCTATCATGAAACACAGAGTTGACAGAAAGCTTCACACAGCTCTCGTTATCACAATGAATGATAGTAGGCTCCATTGATTGCCCAAACAATCTTGCAAGGAGCTTACGAAGCCACACTGCTTCTCAAGCTACCACACAAGCTGTAATATACTCGGCCTCTGCTATACTCAATGCCACTAAAGATTGCTTCCTGCTACACCAGGATATCATTGTAGACCCCAAACCGAAGCAACATCCAGAAGTGCTCTTCTGATTAGTGACACACCCTACCCAATCATAATTAGTATAACCATGCAACTTCAAATCCACACCTGAAGAATATCTCAGCCCATATCCAACTGTGCCATGCAAGTATCTCAAGATATTTTTTGTTGCAACTAGATGTATCTGTCTGGGTTCACACATGAACTGACTGAGTGCACTCACTACATAGAAAATATCCGGTCTAGTATTGACTAGATACATCAACGATCCAATCAACTGTGTATATAGAGGATCCACCAGATCTAAACTAGTTGCATCCTCCTTAAACATCTTCTTCAGGTTCAGTAGGTTCCCTCTGAATCTTCAAGTACTTGCATCAACCTCCTGACCTCTTCGTCCAAGATTGCCTGCAACACTTGACTTAGATAAATGTTTTCCAACGCACACCTTTGGTATTGTAGAGAGTTCAGGATTGTCCTCCTTGACCTCTTCCCAGATCACACTATTCTGAATAGGTTTGCAAAGCTACCAATGTCAAATCCAAATGACTGTCTTGTGCAATTATGATCTCAGCAGTTGAAGAGGTCTTTCAAGGATTTAACACTTAGCCTTGTAATACAGTAATCTTCACTTCTTCTCAGTGAGTTACAAAACTCCCTCTTGATCTCTGCTTCAAATATTTTCAAAGAAGACTTCTAGAAGTGAGCTCCCTCTAGCCACCAACTTAGTCCCATGGCTAAAAGTTGTGACTTCACGCTTGATCATTTCTTTGGTCAGCATGACTTCCTCACAAGATGCCTCAAGCTTTTCATCACTAAACAATCTCTCATCACCTTCTTGCTTCTCAATCCATCTTGGAAGCGATTTAGAGAGAGATTACAAATAGTTTATAACTACCCAAAGAAATATCAAGGCTAGAAACATAAAAGGTTTACTATCTCAAGTTATAGCATGAATACATAAGAATTTATGAACAATATTAAAACATGAATAAATCAACCTATAAGAGAAATATATCAAAATATCAGAATGAAGGAATAAAGAAACTTATCTTTATTGAATTTTGATATAACTCTTTCTTCCATCTTTTACTCCTCTCGAGAGTGCTAAACTCAGCACATCAAGGGATAATCTGCTCAATTCAGATTTCTTAGATGCATTAAGTAGCTAGCATATGGGATCAAGCCTCTCAAGGCATCATCATAGTCCATGCACAAAGAGAATGATATTGATGTGTTCAACCAATCACAATCAAGATTGTAGTTCTCTTTTCATCTCTGAGTCACACTCAGAAAAGTATGAACATCCCATGATGAATGAAAGTTGTCTCAAAAGGATCTCATCTAGGGATCACTATTCAAGAGAAACCATGATCTTTACTAAACACACACAATCCAAATAAACATTGTCAGATTAGCACAACTCTGTAACCTGAATTTCATCCTAGAAAGGTGATTTCAAAGATACAAACAAGAAATATTATCTTCATATGTTGGTACACCATGAGCTAGACCTAAAGTTGTGTCACTACTTTCAATGTTATTACTTAATTAAATCTCCTTAGATAGATGTAGAGCACACACGGTGCTATAAATCTTGTAATCCTCCAAATGTTTTTATAGCTGAGAGAACCACTAATCACAAGTATATCTCAGCACACATTGAGGTTAGAATCATCTGCGAGCACGATTATCAATAAGTATTCAAAGGTTCTGCCAATCTTCTTGACACACAAGTCAAATTCTTTAAGCTTCTCATACTCATCATCATTTTATATTTTGATGACAAACACTGCCTCAAAGAACAAGCACTCATGCAATACATCCATGCTCATAACTATATATATTCTATCATCAATGCTCCAACTATTACCACTACATTTGATTTGTCACAAACAGATCTTCATAGAAATTGATGTTATTTCATATGCATTATTTGAAATTGTACTCACTCAAAACTAAGCACAGTCTCGAACTTATATACACATCATAATTCCAGCACCATCGATTCTACAATAATATAAACGTTACTAGTATGAAGACGCTCAGATAATATCTCACTTCATACCTTAAAAATAGTCTATGCAGATATAGAATGAAAGCGATGCAACTGAGCAATCACAACTTTTATGAGCACACCAACGAATACAAGGTCTGAAGTGTCCTAACAACCGCATCACGGATTGCATCAATCACACTCTATTTTTCATAAAGTGACGACAATGGATATTCACATCTATTATCTTTCACACCCACATTCTACACACAATGACTATTTTCTTAACATACTTCCTTTGTCGCATGGTAGAAGATAAGCGTACCTCATCCACTACTCCTTACCACCTCCAGAAAGAAACGAGGACACTTTTATAATTATTTTCGACAACACCAATACACTCCATACACTAATTTTTGAAGTTGTCAAAATTTAATTCCTACACAAAATCAATGAAATCGAGCTTCTAAAAATTTCTGCCAATTGAAAGATCACAACTCCTTCAGAAAATATATGACACTCTATTTTGCAAGAGACACATTTTAAGATTCTTGATTCTCAGACAAATACCTGTCACATATTCTTTTCTACCTTCTTCACTTGTGTGTCAGACATAGTCGATTGCTCTCAATAAAATTTAAAAGAACCTTATCAGATCAATAACACTTGATTATCTAATGCAACTGGGGATTGGTATATCTAGTGACCAAGTCAGAAACTAAGCCCGCACCCTAACTGATGAGAGGAGTTGTGAGATGCAAAGATTAGATTGTTGGAGATCCTTTCATTGGAATTCCTCATGATGTCGGATGAAGTGAATCAATAGCTCAAAGTGAAAGTAGTAATTCCTGACCAGCTCAGGCACACTCAGTCCAAACCTTCTTGAGTTCTTACCCACTATCTGAAGTAAATGCTTGGTCTATGGTCCCAAGGAGAGAAGACAATTCTAATTTCTCAGCTGTTGATCTGACTGCACAACCAAAATCTGATCAGATTTTTATTGAACTCGCTCTGATACCATGTTAGATTTATATGATTAGATTAGAGTACAAAAATTAATTCAAAAATTAGACACAAAACACAACATATACCCTAGGAAAACCCTCCTCTTGAAGGAGAAAAACCCAGCAACAATGTATCACTTATATATTGATTCACAATGAGAAACTCCTTTACAATAGAGGCCAAGAGAGTGCACCACAAAACTAATGCTAACACAGATCCAAATAGATGTAATTTGCTTAGAAATGAACTACAGTCTACAACAATATCGAACTACTCTTGACTATGAACTCAATCTGCCTTGTAGATGAACTCACACTTGAGATGAATGAGAATGTACTAACTTAATGATGAACAGTGGAATATCAACAAGTATATATACAAGTGATGGAGGTGGATGTGTCTTTCCAAAACAACAAGTCAGCCAAGCATAGAGAGATGTTCCCCTTTAATAAAATTGCATCCATGCAAGAGGTCGGCCTCATTAATAATTCATGCCTCTTCATTAATTTAAGTCACTCCAATAATTAAATACAATAAGCAAGGATCGTGCCTCTTCAATAAATCAATGTCTCCATAAATTAAATAGCCCCTTGGCTATAATTTAATTTATCACATGAAGTAAAGCAGATCGCTGGAAGATGACAATCGAAGTTGCCATAAACATCAACAAAAATCATGCAAAAAGCATGGAAAGAAACAAGGGAGACAGTGTGTGGGTGAATATTGGTCCAAAAAGAAGGAAAAAAGGGAAAAAGAGATCGATTTTGGGGACAACCAAGAAGGAAAAGCTGAACCCATAGCTTACAAGGATTCATCACCTCTCAACTTGATCAATTGGAGCTCAAATAGAGGTAAATTCAAGTTATTTTGGAATGTTTCCATTGTTTTCAATGCTTTTTCCTATGTTGTCGAACCCTATAAAATCTCTAATATCATTCTAAATTGAAGAAAAGATAGTCCTTTGGATTTAGTATTGCATTTTAATCTTTGTATGTGAATATAGTCGGGCTTGCCATATCAGCATTGACCCGTTGCTTTGAGTCAAGGGAGGCAAAAGCCATGAGCCTACCTTTTCGAAAGCCATTGTCACCATGGCTAGCTATAATCATTTCTTTTGCTCTATTTTAAAACGATAGAAGTAGGGGCGTAATAAACCCTGCATGTTTTTGCATGTGTGATGGGTCAGTGATCGAGCCCTTAGTTATCCTTTGAAAGCCATCAAATGGCTAGTCAATGCTATCGACATTGACTTGTATCTTCATTTTTATTTGGGAGATGCCTAACCCACACTCGATACATGTGTTCAATGAATCTTTGGTTTGGGCTAAATCAACCCGAGAATGATTTGATCATTCTATTTTGGTATGTATCTTTTTACCTGTATCATGAATGTTGATTTTTCGAATGATTTTCATTGTATCTTTGTTAAGTATCGATTCCTATAGGAAATCGAATACACCATATGTAAATCAAGCCTTAACAGGCCAACGATGGAGTACCATCATTCATCTTTAAATGTGTTGATAGAAATAAATGAAATGTTGTATCTATACGTATGTACATATATATATATGTAGGAGAATAGTATAAGCCAATAACAGTGTCATGTATAAATTTATCACTATTTCCACATCTTGTTTCATGTTATTTTTCATTGTCTGGACAACAGCTACCATGTTGATTAAATGGCATCAAGTATATTATATAGACTGATATGTTGAACGGTAGCACGTTATTGATTGAACGATACAAGCTATTCATTCCAACCCGATAAGAAATGATTATATGTAAGAATTACTAGAACAATATTCCATATATCGAACCAAAAGGAAGAAAATATTTTCAAAGTTGTTTAAAATGAAACCACAATAAATATTTGATCTTAGAGGTTGATGCCCTAAAAGTTGAAAAGGGTCGAATGAAACTATTCATTTTTGAATGAGTTATCATACTAAATCCTCTTATTTGAACAAAGCATGAAACATGTCTTTTCTTGATGCAAGAATAATTTGTTAAAGTTGAACAAAATTACTTAGAAAAATATGCCATTGACCCTTATATGTTGTTTATAACCATTTGGTGTATCCTCATTCCTATGGTAGAAATGAAGACCTGGAAGGTGATTTTTTTGAATGTCTTGTTGAAGAAGTTGAGAAAAATGAATAAAGGGTGACTCTAATAATTGTTTGTATAATAAATGGTCACAATTATAAGAAAGTCAAATATAGTTTAGTTTGCATGGATTCAGTTACTATGTAGATTGAAAAGTTATCAATTACAAGATGATGACCTTGTGACAAGAATTTTAAACAAAACATAAATGAATGTTCTAGTTCTAAGTGAACACAAAATGATTATGAAGTCATTTTCGGTTGAATTTTTAGATTCATTCAAGTCTAGAATCCTCCTGACTTATGTGTTATAGCTAAAACTATTTGTGCATATGATGAAAATGGACATCTTTTAAAAATGGAAATTTGTATGTATATTAGATCTTTCTTTTCAAAGAACATATACACATACACATTCACATTTTTATTACAGAAGGACATATATGTGTACATGCATAAATCTCCATTTATGCATGACACATGCATGTGATATACCTTATTAAAAAATGTTATATTTCTCTTTACCTAAAATGTAGATTGCATTCCAAGTAAGAAGGAATCATGGTATTATTGGAAATCTCTAATTATTGGTGCACGTTATGTGATATTCTTATCAAGTTGATGAAATGAATCATGTATTATGCTTAAAAATATTATTGCATAGATATTAAATTTGGTTACATTCTTTCATATGCATGTGAACAAAAGATAGCCAAATGAATTTTACGTAAACTATGTGTGAATGGTGATCCTAGACTTGCACAAACACAAAGAACAAACACATTATTATTCCAATATGCAAATCTAAATCAACATTCCCCATAAGATTCATTTGAGATGAAACGAACAAGAAATAACATGAAGGATACAAATAAAAAAGCTATCTAATCTTGCTCAAAACAAAACAAACTCTCAATCCAATGGGGGAATTGGTGTCATTTTGTTGTGGAAAATGGCCCTTTCCCAATTCCTTGCAAGCTTGATGATGATTGATGAAGATCCTTGATGAAAATCTACAATAACCTAGCTTTATGGAATGATGAAAACTTGATGAACAATGGATGAACTTGTGCATCATGATCTTACATGGATTGTGTGGAAGATTGTGGAGGATTGATACAATAGAGGAGGCCTCTATTTATAAGAAAGAATGATGGAGGATTGAAGAATAGGATGAATGTGGGATTAAAGATCAACCAATAACAAAATGTCACTTGTCAACATGCTATTGGAGAGGGATGGAGCACATTTTGGTCAATGTGCATGATAAATTCCATTAGATTCAAATTTGAAATTTGAAAGTGGCATGTTGGAGGGAGAAGAAAATGAAGTTAATGCCACTTGGCTCAAACCAAAGGACATGTAAGAGGCTTTTAATGCCTTGTTGGAGAGGACAAGTCCTTTTGGAGGGACTTTTTGAAATTGAGGAATATTCCATCCTTGATGCCTTTTTAAATGAAAATGGAGGATTTAATAAATCAAATAAATTGATTTATTGTGCAAGTTGCAAAATCTAGAGGATATGAGTGATTAAGATTAGGATTAATTAGGATTTGATTAATTTAGATAGAATTTAGTTGATTTGACAATTTGATTTAGATTTTAGGATTTAAATAAATCAAAATGAGAGGAATAATGATTTTAGACTTAATTAAATAAAGTTTGATTTATTTAATTAAAGAGAATGGTGTTAGTTTTAAATCAAATAAAGATAAATTTATTTAATTTAAATGAGATGACTTTAGAGCTTAATTAAATAAAATGAATTATTTAATTAAAAGAGGGACTATAGGATTAATTAAATGAAATGATTTATTTAATTAATAGGAGATGATGACTTAATCAGATAAAATTGATTTTTTTAATTAAGAGATGAAATGTGATGAATTTAATTAAATAAAGATTATTTAATTAAATGACTAGCAAAGGAGATGATTCAGGATGAACTGGTGTTAGTAATCAGGATTAGGTGCATGGGATCAATCTATATATTTTTTGTGTCTACACTATGTTGTAGATAATTGATTCTTAAAACTCAAACAATTGTCTAGATAAAAATTACTGGAAACAAGATTGATTGTTTGCAAATTGTGATATTTGGATAAGATGTATGTTATCTTATGTTGTGGGAGGCTATCTTCTAGGACGGGTGTCAGAAATGGGCTAGCAAAGAGATAGGTTTTGATTTTCCAAAATCTATATTTAAATTAGTTGTATATGTAGTATATGCTTGGCCAAGTGTTTGTAGTCCATTATGTTGAATGGTCTAACTTTTATGATTGCAATCTCTTTGCCATTTCCTAGCATAGATCTTGCATGTTCTAAATATAGATAGAAATGCATGTAGACGTTAGGCATGCACTAGATTACACCTTGCATGTTGTATCTCTTGCTAAGTATTCCATGCAGGGTATTCTTTGAGTTAGGAAGAATTTTGGGGAAGTGTAGCTTTGTGGTTGGGTGGAAAAGCACATGAACCATGTTCTCATCCACCAGATGCAACGAGCATTGAAGAGGAATCACATGGAATTCCATATTTTTTATTATTGTATATATATATACTTCATGATGTAAATGTGAGTTGACTAAGAGGCGTTGATGGCCTAAGTCAAACATTATAACTTGTAAATTTTACATTTGGAAATGAATCTAAAATTTTGTTTTAACATATGGTGCTATGATGGAAAATAACTAATTGACTATGTCTTGATTTATTATTTATAATGTCATAGTTCATTTTGAGTGTTATTTATGTATGACACGTTACAAAAATAGAGAAGAACAATGGAGATAATTCAATGATGACATAGGAAGGAAGGTATATAGGTTTGATTTATTGATTTCTATGTTATATTGTTCTTCATTGATATATTAGATTTGGATTGCTTGAATTATATAGTATAGTGGTTGTTGTTATTGATTCTTGCATATTTCCCATGATTTATGGTCATACAAATGGTTAACCCGACATGAAGTACTAACCTTATTTGTAAGTTTCTGGTGTTTTATATCTTGCGAGTTGTAGGTACTATTAACAAATTTTGAAAATCACATTTCTAGGAGCTTTTTGAGGAGAAACAACATCACAATTACGTATGAAAGGGCCAAGGGACAATTTTTCATATATAATACCCCCTACTTTGGTGCAAGATGTCATTTTATGCTTGAAAAACATGATTTTTACGTCTGCAGGATCTCGTGACACTTTTGCATGTTACAGTGTGATGCTTTTGCAGGATTTTGATGCTTTTGAAATATAGCGACACTTTTATATATTTTGTGACGCTTTTGTTCACTTACAGTTGCAGGTTACAGTGTGACACTTTTGCAAAAAAATGACACTTTTGAAATAGTTACAACGATGCATTTGTGAAAACACGATGCTTTTGACTAAGATAAATTAATGCTTTTGTTCTGGAACGATGTGTTTGACCAGTAAAAAGAAAAAAAGTAAATTTTTGGTTTTTGTTGGTTGTTTTCTTTCTATTTTGGTCAAGTAGTTGTATGTTTTGTGGTTTTATGTTATTGATCTCTATTTTTAGTTGTGTGCTAAATGTTGGGAAGAGAAAGTGCTTTAAATTACTAATCTTATTTGTTGCAGCAGTTGATAAAGACATCATCAAAATTACTAACTAGCTTGATGCACGTTCACTTGTCAAAGAACTTAATTAAAACTTTTTGTCTTTGATTTCTAGAGTAAATAACTTTTTATTTGGGCTTAAAAAGAATAATTATTTTCCATGTCTAGTAGACTAGTCATATGTATGCTCTTCTCTCGTGCCTTGTGCAATCTTGAGAATCAAAAACAACATTGGTTTGCAATCTGTTGTTTACCTAAGGTGTGGTGTTCTACATATTCTCTCCCCTCATGACCTCCAAGAATGATCTTGGGGATCAAAAGCATCACCATATCCTTTTATTTTTAGTAGAGAGACTTGTCTAGGGACCTCATCACCCCAAGGTTTTATCTCAAGCACGTTTCCCAATGGGATATATAAAAGGGGGGAGCGAAAGTTGTACCCCAAGGAAAGATAGCATCGTTTGAGCTAAGCCCCGTGACCCTCGGTCCGTTGAGACACATATAGGTGAGGAGAGGGGAGACCCCCCTTCACTTAGGCACTATCAGACAAGATTTTTGTTCATGGTGCAACCCCACTGTAAACCTTGTTAATTAGAAGCCTAGGATCTATTCAGTTGTATCTTGTTTGTAGTACATGGTACAATATCATGCCTAAAGCTACTAGACATTTACTCCCTTAAGTAGAGATAAAATCTTTAGGTTGGCTATTTATATCCTCCTAAGGAGAGAAATAAGGTGAGCCTATTATTGTATTAGGCTTTTGCCACTGGATGTCTAGTTATCCATTTTCATAAGAAAGGTGTTTCTATCCAATCTTACAAAGTATTAGCACTTCGATGTGGTGAGCCTACATCAAATTTACACAACTATAATTCTAATTAATTAAGTTGTGCTTGTCTTCCAACTATCTTCAGTTTGTTTCATACCAGTGGCACCTTATAACAAGCTTTGACTTGAAAAACCAACCTCACAAATCTAAAGATTCAGTTCTTTATGCTATTTTTGTTGTTGTGTATTACTTGTTAGACCTAAAACACCAAAATTAGTCACCTTGAATAGTAAAAAAATGTCAAACCCTAGGTTGTGTTGTCAACTAAAATTGCACACCATGTTGAATGTTGAGTTCAACATTCCAATCACACCATGGAAATGACCTCAAAGTGTAGGATCTTGCAAATTGAGGTCAAGTCTCTAGAGAAGGTCAACTTCCTCTTTGATCTAAGTGAAGATGTGTTGTTCCAACCCAACACATGAAAACCCTATCACTACTCTATTCTAACAACTCATGCAGGAAAAGGGATGGAAGGAATGTATTAAAGGGAAAAGGGGTAATGTACCAAGATATAAATTGTTTCTTCCTACTTCAAAACAACACAATATATCAATGAAACAACCAAAACACTCACTAGAATATGAAGGTAAGTGAAAATTACTCAAACATACAAGAGATAACAATGATAAGTGGTTGAATTTTATTAACATAAATCTTGTAAGCAATCTTTATAGTGATAGAATGCAAAGGATGCAGTGTCTACAAAAGAAAAACCCTAGAGAAGCTAGAGGAAGAACCCTTAAAAATGAATTTACAAGTGTTTCTTTTATAGATCAAGCATAACTAAGATGATCTCAGACCAAAACCTAACCATACTAGGATTAGTAGTTTAGAGGAAATACGATCAGTTTAAGAGTAGAGGAGATGATCATTAAATTCCATGCAAAAGATAAGCCCGGAGAACCTTAATGTGTACACCATTCCTCTAAATTGAATGCTTTCTAAGTGTAGGTTGAGGACTCCCATGAAATTTTCCAATAAATCTGGTCTATAACAAAAATAATGTCTTTGTAACACATAAAGAAGCATGGGCATTGCTTTTACATTGAATAGGCATGGAAATCCATGAAGAATAAACCCTACTGCAAGAAAACATGATTCTGGTAGCTGGAGGTGTCATTTAACCATTTATTGCAAGTGTTCCCACGATTTGACATGGCTAGTCATTGGCTAAATTTGAATTTGAGTTGTTGGATTCAGAGATGGAGGGTTGAGATCAATGCCCCAAGATCACTTTATTAGGTTTAAAATGTGACTATTGATCTAAGATAAAGCATGAGATCAACAACACACACGTCACTTTAGTTCATCGCAAAACATCCCAAGGCACCTTTTGGAGAAAACGTGTTGTGAAGGTTTTATGTGATGCAAAATTCAAAACTGATGTGTATCCTTGGCCTACTCATTGTTGTCATGTAGATAGGTGTCACCATTTCATAGACTTGTGGGAGGATAATAGGAAAAAATTAGGGCCTCCCTAATAGTTGAACTCATTGCAACGCATTGTGATTGTGACACTTTTCATAATCTCACAATCTCAGAAGAACATAAAATTGGACCTACCATGGGTTTACAAAGGCTTTGGATTTTGCAATAAAAATTAACACATGCCTAAACACATGTCACCATTTGATGAGCCCTCATCTAGCTCGATTTCACTATGCACTTATGAGTTGAGAATGTGCTCATATTAAAACCTTGCACTACAATGAGATGATGCCACCTATCCATTTTTGACTACTTCTTGCAGGCCTTAATCTTGAATATTTTATTTAGGCGGGGTCAAGCATCAATCCTGCAACATACCTTATGTTTCATTGGCATCGGACTTTGGACTTTGGGCTTCAATCTTGTCTTATACCGCATACTAGAAGAAAGGAAAGAGATAGGTTGAAGAGTGAAGGCTCGATCACCGAAAATCAAAAGGTGAAGTTGGGATCGAGGATCGAAAGGAACACTTGTGTGTTAAGAAGAAAAGAAGGAAGAAATAAGAAGATAGAAGAAACGTCTAACGAGCAACACCTAAAAGGTCAGGACTTAGACAATTTTGAAAAATTTCAAATCGGGACTCAGAGGGAAGGCCTAAAGCCTAAGAAGAAGAAGCATAATGGTTAAAGGGTAAGGTTGATGGTTGAAACTCAAAACACTTAGCAAAAAAAGGGGAAGAAGAAATGAAAGAGATGGAAGGTCAGGAGAAATGGAGAAAACATGCAAGTATGAAGGGAAGCAAAATTTTGAAAGCTTGAAACACCAAGACTTAGCTAATTTTTTGACTCTTCAAGGAGAATTCATGCAAGATGGCAAATGTAGGATCTCTCAGATCGATTATCAATGATGGGTCATCTAAGGGTGGAATGAAATGTCAACATTTTGGTGATTTCTATGAGGTAATTACCTACTAATCGTGGAATCCAAAGGCCTTATCAGTCCATTGGGCACAAATTCATGAAGGGAACTTGCAACAACTTGGCCTCCCAGGGGAAAAACAAAACATGTGTAGGCCTACACTTGGAGGAAAGCATGCAAACTAAGAACATGCATTCCCTTAAGGAGAATGCAGGGTGTGTAAGCACACTTCATGGAAAGCAAGAACAACTAACCAATATGTACATGAAACTAATAGAAAGCAAAAAAATGGAAATTTTCCTCTATCAAAGATGAACCTTCTTAAGGAGTTGATCTCCCTTAGACCATAGTTGTAGACTTCACCAAGTTGCAACCATTGAAAAATTTTACCTGAATGCAAGGAACTGCACAAGATGCATGCAAGGTGAAGGATCACTTCATTGTAAAATTTTCCATTGTAGGGAAACCATATGATGCAAGTGTCAGACTCATATGACATTAGTGCCTCAGGTGAACATACAACAACATGAGTGAACTTTTCTAAAGATAGGTCAACATCCAAGAGCAAACCTTCCACAGAGAGAAGAGAACTCTTCTCACAGAAGGATAAGCCATTATTATAACCGCTAACCTCCTCATTACATGAGATGAAATAGAAAGGAAAAGTTTTCAATTCACATGGTGATGCAAAGTGTAATTCCCAAAAAAAATGTCAAGAAAAAATCTCGCCAATTTTCTTTTTTGTTTAACACAATATGGATCTCTCTCACACAAAGCGTACCCTAACTTACTCAACTACTCTAATAACCTCACTAACCACTTAGTTGATGATTCACCCACACCAAATTGATAATATGATTGAAGAGCAATAACTTGTGAATTAAACACTTGAAGTAATGTATTAGACAAGAAATTACTTTATTGAAACAACAATCAATATAATGAGACAGTACTTTAAATAAACAAAGGGAGGAATTAATATATGAGCTGAAATTTAATATTTCACAACAATCTAATAACATGAATAAAGGTAAGTGATGAATATTTTCATGTGAAGAAATCATGACGAATGTATTGATTTGAGAAGACACCGCCCAAGTTTGTTCGTAATAAAGAGCAGTGATTTGTTTTGCATTAAGAGCACAAATGGTACATTATAAAGTGTAGAGATACTATTAAAATGCAACACTTAGTAAAAAGGAAGAGATTAAAATAAGTGTATTACAAGTGCAACACGCAAGACAATAGATATGAGACAAAAGGTGAATAAGACAATATTTGGCTTATGTGCAGGAAAAAAGACAACAATCAAGTTATAAAGGGTTTTATCAATTATGAAGGACTGTAGTAGCACCAACGGTTCACTACTGACTAAATATAACTTTGAACATTCCTCTTGATATTAAAATTTTCTTCCTAAATTAAACACTTATACTTATTTGATTTACAAATTTAAGCGGCGGTAACACCAACAATTCAATATTAAATAATAAGTGTTAGGTACAAGTATTTTAAATTCACTTTATCCTTTTCCCTTTCTTTGTTATAGGGTTTTTGTAATCCATTAAGTCAATAACGTAGTATTCATATTTACTCATTTAATTTAATTTGAGCACACCATTAAAAAATCAATGGTTAACCTCATATTTGCTAACTCAATGCCTTCAATTAAATTTGTTAAATTCACCAATTGGTTTATTCAAATGTATTTTTTTTTGTAACATATATATTATATTATTTCCATTTCCTTAATTAAGCTCATCACATTGACTCAATGTTGTTCACATTCTTAATGATAATATTTTTTATTCTAAAGATAATCATAAAAAAATATCACAATTAAAGTAATTTGTTTCCCTTAGCATTCCAAAGTATAAAATACTCATGATGTTAATTTTAAATCAACCTTCATTGGAGTCACTACATCGCATGATAAGTACTTGTTACAACATTTTGACCATTCTTAATATAAAAGAAAAATAAATGTTTGAGGTAAGATTTAAATGTTTAAGGATGAAAATTGTTCAAAGTCTTAATATCATAATCAAATCACATGCCTTACTTGGAAGTGGCCCCTTTTTCTCCTCTAATCCTTGCACTTACTAATGAATTTCATTAACTAGAATTCACAACAAAAGAAAGAGAATTTTTTTTCCAACACCTACTTTACACTATCCTCTCTCCACGCATACGTGGCACTTGAAAACCTATTCCAACGCTGCCCTAAATTATACACGTGACACTTCCTTTCTTCACCCTAAACTTCTCTTAGTGCTTCACATTTTCTTTTTTTGTTTGTTTTTGTTTTATCTTTTAGATGGTGGTGACCATTCGGAAGAGGTCCAGTCTATAGTAGGTGATTCCAAAACTGGGAGAGCAACCCATTAAATCTCATTAATGAAAATGGAGGGGTTGGGTAAGCTTAGTTGGGTGCGAGAAAAGGGTGTGTTACTAGTTTGACCGTAGAAGAAATAACTTGGAGTTGGTTGCCAGGTTGGAGCCCCCCACCATCTCCTTGATTGTTATGCTACATTTCACGGGTCTACTGTGTACAGGGAACCAGAATATTTGGGGCCACCCCCTAAGAATTTTGATCTAGTGATGAGGGGGTCGATCCCCCATGGTCGGCCTTCTGTAGATATGATCTTTTAAAGGTATATCACGAAGAAAAAGAATGTTGATTTCATGTTGGTTCAATAATATATTTATATTTTTCTTTAAATCTCTATCTTGCATTCTAGATATCTACACCCACCAAGGCTGAGTCACAGATCAAGTGTGTATTACATGAGCAAGGATTATTGAATATTATTTATATCATACATTTGATTTTCTTATCTATTTAGCATGTTATTTTCTTTAAATTTCTCCTAGTTTAAGTTTTTTTTTATTAGGGTTTCATATTTATGGGAGTCATCTCCTCCTGTAGGGTGTGGTCTGTAGAGACCATACCCACTCTAGGCCATGCATAGACCCAAAAAAAAAACACATGACCTCTAGGGTTCCAACGGGGTTTCTCTTTTACACATTTTTGTGTGATATATTTTAACTCCATAAAGGCATTTACATTTACTATGTTTTACATTGCAACGAATTTTGCAATTACAGTAAAAATAAGAAAATAAATACACAAGCAGAACTAGTGTCTAGAGTAAATTCCAAAAAAGGAAAGAGGTTGTTGAGGTTGCTAGCCTCCTATCTAGGACTTGATACAAAAGCACGTCATAGTGTTTATTGAGAGGTTTATAATTCTCATTTCATGCTTAATACTTTACCTATGATTTACTAGGTGCCCTCATACACACATGAAGCCAATAATTTGACTTTGCATTGCCAATTTACATCCTCAATCTATGTTATATCAAACACCCAAAAAATAACTCTACCACAACACTTATTGAGGAAAGTAGGGGCATACAAGAGAGCGAATCCGTCTTTATTCTTCAATAGAAATTAAAATTTAAATAAGATGAATGAAGTGTTTATTATCTATGACTGGTTTATAGTCCCCTTTTTGCTTCCCTTACTTTACAAATCTCAGTTGAATACACAATTTTTAAGTTCTCAAGAAACCCATAGGAATTAAACATAATCATTTCCACATACTGCTCAAGCTTTTAATCACATAAATATCACATTTTTTTTGCTCTAGCAACTTTCTTACAAACACAAATATCTATTTCTTGTCTAACTCAATCTTGTATACAAGAAATCCAGGACATGAGCAGATGGTGAGGACTTTCCAGCTACAACTAGCAACCCTAAAAATTCAACCAATCAAACCAACCAATGGGAAGGAAAAGCTCTCCACCCTTCTGTATTCGCATCATCAAGCCATGAAAGCTCTAACCAACCCTCGAGCCAAGAGGGACCACCAAGGACCCCCAAGTTTAAGTGATTAGAAATTTTTAACAAAGCAACATACAGGCTTCACACACAAGGGCTCATTATGGTTTCCAACATAAATGGGTAACTCAACACAAGATGAAAAATACTATCATCATTGAAAAGCCCTACACTTTGCTCTATTTTCTCATAGTCATTCCAGTAACATACTCTACATTCATTACCCCCTAACACTTGCAACAACAACATGAAACTTACAACAACCAAGGGAAATCTAGTAGCAACTATAGACATCGAAATCTGGTCTAAGCCTGTGACTTCAATTTCTTCATAATTCGTATCTTCATGGTCATGATTAAATAATGTTAATTATTTAATTATTCTCTAAAGTCCTTAATTCTTCTATTAATTAAATAAACTTAATTATTTAGTTAATTTACTTTAACATTTATTCAACTATTAATTAAATAATCTTAATTGTTTAATTAATTCACTTTATCTTTATTCTATCCTGATTATTTAAATAAACAGTCTTTATTTAATTATGTCACTAATAAAACTTTATTCTCCTTGTCAAATTAAATAAATTATTACTTAATTTACCCTTTATCATATGCCAACTATAATTAAATAAATCCTTTATTTATTTAATTATTCATTTAATCCCTTCATCACTTAATTAAATAAATCTTGTTTATTTATTTAATTATTCTTCAAATATCAAATCTCAAATTAAATAAATCATTTAATTCGTAAAAATCTATTTGAACACATTCTTCTATATTTGGATAAACGCTTAAGTTATCTAAGTATTCATTCTTACTCAACTCGAGATTTATTTAAATCATTCAGTTATCTCCTGGTTTAATGTCTGAGTGTCCTTCTCGAATGAACTCTCTGTCAGAACTAGTCAGTTATCCAGTTCTAACTCATATGCATGCACATGCTTATTAATTAAATATCTTTATTTAATTAATTAAATCTTGTGTGTGCATTCGAACAGAACATTGCTTTTATTCTATCTTTATCTTTATCATGCAAAGATAATTCTTCTATTTTTGAATACCAAACTTGAAGATTAAATCATAATTTAATCTTTATCTCTATTCTTAGTTTTTATCACACATGTCAGTACTAACAGTTATCTCAATGCATATCCAATCTTTTAATTTGAATCATCTGTCTATCTTTTGATCCTGGCCTGTCATTCGAATGATCAATTTTCTATAAATTGATCTGTCTTTCATCATTTTACCTCTCCCAAAATCTTGTGACTTTTGGAGCAATTATCTTAAATATTTGATGTTTCGTTATTATCACAATCCTTAGGCTATGCTTGCACACAAATACTAAAAATTTGAGGGCAAGTACACTACAAAAAATGAAATGGAGAAGGACAACAGAGGTTATCCATGGAGTTACATCGATCTTTGGTGAGATTGTTTTATGTTTTAGCTTGTTTCCTTTGTTCTTTGTTGTTTGAATTTAGATTGCATTTAGAGCTTGATCGCATTGAGTGTTTGCTTTTGACCTTTCATTGTATTTCTTGATGTTATATTTGGTGAATCCAATGTGAAGACACCATCTTTGCGTATCCGTAGAATTTTATTTGATTTTTGTAGTTTTTGTACGGAATGATGCATCTATTTAACGAAATGATGCAACTGACATTCGAAGACGCATTTGCTTGACGAAATGATGCAATTGACATATTGGACCACATTTGATATTAGAAACGATGCATCTAAAGAATACTTACGCATCTATTATTTTTTGAGCCACAACTGACTGGTACAAATCCCACGACGCATCTGACAACGAAAATGACAAGTTCGATTGGTAAGAGTTTAGGTTTAGATCTTCAATTTACAACTTTCTTTCATGTTTTTTATTTTCACTAATCTTCTATTTTCAGCATGTGTCTTGAGGAGTTAACAAAGTTTTTGCAAATTGATAGTCGAAGACTAATATCAAAACTAATAATGAATCTTTCTGTAGAACGCATGTCAAAGACCATAGTTAAATTTTTGAAACAGATTGTTTGGTAGTGTAGAAAATCTTTCATTTGGATTAAAATTAACAAGTGTCTATTGTGTTTGGTGTGAAAGCACGCTCTGTTATTACCCTTACAATTCAGTATATCGAAGTATCCTCTCCCCTTATGCATTTGTGCAATCTTGGGTGTAAGAGAAATGGTTATTGACTCTAGAAATTGGGTCTGTCCTGGTGGGAAAAAGTACTCACCTCATGATGACTCAAACCGGTAGCACCCTGAATCCAAGGGACTTTCAGTCGGTATATAAAAGTGGATTCTTGGGGAAAACCCAACGAATCATGTGTATGGTTTTGATGAGATGGATTCAAAAGGGGACTCTCGCCGCATGGATCATGCCCTATGAATGAAATACCTAAGTTAAACACCCTTGTTTGTAGTGTCCAAAATCCCTCTATTTGCTGGTATAGCAGGTCGAACCTGTGATGTTGTCTCACGTCTTTACGATTCATGTGTAGAGATGAAAGTATGCCATGGGATTTTCATGGGTACTGTAGCTTGGCTGCCCCAAATGAAGTGTTGAGCCGTGGAGGGGAGCCAGTGGGGTAAAGCTACTAGTCATCCACCTTGAATAAACGTAGTTGGGGGAACCCAAGTGAGAATTTAGTAAATAATATCCTACATAGCTTAGGATGTTCTTTTTTGTTGTCAAATTAAATGTTCCTTGAGTCCAAATCAAACTGAAAACACATTGTCTTATGATTGTCTTTGTTTTCCAAAACTTGATCACGAAACAAAGTCAGTTTTATCTCATAATTCACTAGAAAACTGCAACTATCAACAGAGTCACAACTATTCACCAAAAAGTCACAATTGATATTTAGAGTCACATCTATTTAAATTTGAGTCACATCTGTCAATATAGCTCGCATCTGTTTACATTAGAGTTACATCTATCAGAACTAAGTCTACTTTGTTTACATTAGAGTTACATCTATCTATTTACATTAGAGTCGCATCTTTTTAAATTTGAGTTGCATCTGTCAGTATAGCTCGCATCTGTTTAGTCTTACACCGCATTTGATAGCTTAGTCACATCTGTCACAAACCTTGTTACTGGAAAACCGCAATTGATACCTTCTATGACACATCTGACTAGGTGAGCCACATTTGCAGTATGGAACGACACATTTTCCCCTATCATAGAAACAACCTTCTTTTACCAGTATAGTCACTATTTAGAAAACCTGCATCTGAACAGTCCTGAGTCGCAATTGCTATCTCAAGTCACATCTGTTGTAAACAAAGTTAGAAAACTAGAATTCACAGTCACAGTCTAGTCGACATAGTCATACTAGTCTTTGATCTCTCTTTTCACAATAGTCCTTGAATAGAAACTTCAAACGATTTGCTCAATTTTGCATCCTTTAGGTATCATTTAGTCATTACCAGAGTTGTCCTAATTTTGAGTTTTACTTTCATCTTTGAGTACATATTACCTTTAGATCAAACTTTTAGGAAAGTCGCTTTTACAAACTTTAGAATAGGTCCACTTTCTACGCTTTGGAAAAACCATAGTGTCAACAAAATCTGTCATTGAACCTAGTCCCGTCATCATATCTTTTTGTCCTATAATGAGTCCTCCTAGCTCATTAGTCTAGTTAGGGAGCTCACCTTATCTTTGGTCCTTGTCCTACATAGGTTCCTTGACATAACTAAATTGATGCCTTGGTTAGACTTTAGGTAGTTGGTAACCTCGTCTCAGGTTCACAAAATTGATTACCTTAGAAGCTTGCTTAGACTTTGCACATTTAGATACTGTCATCTTAGACTAGCGTCATCTTAGAGATACCTTATTTGCACAGAAAATACAAAATACAATAGTTGCATACATTCCTTATTTGCATCTAGAAAATCCCAAAAACATAGACTAGAGTCATACTATAAATAGATGTAGTTTTGCATTCCTCACATATTGAGCTTATCTTACATGGTTGAAACCAGGTCTAAGAGAAAAGAGAGAGAAAAGATGTCAAACCCAAACAAATTCATCAATCCATTCTCGAACCCCTTTCAGGGGGCATCCTCATCGAGACCTTAGAGGAATATATTAGACAAATTCACCACTAGAGATACTCAAGGACACATTAGAGCAAAAGACATAGACATTGTTGCACAAGACCCTAAGTTTTCCTCTTTTGTAGATGAGTACCTAGCAAATGATCGTCAACAATACTTAGCCAAATTTCTAGCTGAAGGTGCTACTTTACCTTCAGGATTTGATATTAGTACCTTACAAACTCAACCTACATAAGGCACAAACACAACGATTGCTAGTACCACTATACCTCAAGTAAATATAGCCATACCATCTGGCACACCTACACAGAGTACGACATTCCATACATTTAGTACATCTGGCATGACACCGGGATTTAATTTCAATGTAGGGGCATCATCGTCCACTCCCTTCGGTCCTCTTGTTGGGAACAAAAGATCTAAAATGTCAACTCCTACACCAAGTGTCAATGTCACTGGTACCATACCACAAACAATAGCTATACCTAGTGTTCATGTCATTAGTACTATACCACAGTTTGCACAGATAGGAGGCATACCCTCTTTCCAATATGGCAGTCAAAACCCATTCTCATAGAATCCAAGTTAGAATCCATTCTCACAGATTCCAAGTCAAAATCCATTCAGACAGATTCCAAATCAAAATCTGTTCACCAACATTCTGAATCCAAATCCACTTTACATACCTACATTTAACCAAAATCCATCAAACAATGTTGGATACCAAAACACGTACATAGATCCAAATAATCTAGCTACCACATTGTTAACTCAAGTCAACGTCCTGCAGACACAAATGTAGGCACTCCAAACACAAATGGATAACATGGCGGTGTCAACTAAGAAATCATTTTCAACAAAAGATCAATGCCCCTTTCCCTTTGATAAATCATTGTACATGACCCCTTTCCCTCATTGGTATGTCATACTAAATCTGCCCAAGTACAATGGAAAACACAATCCAATAGAACACATAAGGGAATTTTCAACCATGTGCATTGACGTCGCCTATGATCCCACTTATCTTATGAGACTATTTCTAAGAAGTCTTGTAGGAATTGCACTCTAGTGGTTTTCAGGTCTACACTATGGCATAAAATCATGGGGTGAACTGGCTGAGAAATTCATTGAGAAATTCTCATTTAACATAAACCATGAGATTAATATAGCAACCTTGTGTCACACAACACAAGATGAAGGAGAAAATTTCATCCCTTTCTTCCAAAGATGGAGGACTATAGCTAGCCGGTGTCCTGTCGAGATACCTGAAAAACAAAAAGTCACTATGTTCCAAGTAAACCTTAATCCAAAATTGAGAAGTAACTTAAGGGTACATTGTTGCACATCCTTTATGAAACTAGTCGAAAAGGGCCTCATCATAGAAAAAGATCTCATTGAAAAAGGAGAACTTAAGACACTGACATCCAATAGAAATCCAACTGTGTAAAACATCCCCAATGACAAAAAAAAATTGGTCTTGGAACAAAAACGTTACTAATGATGGGGTAGTTGATGCTAAAACCATACAAGTAGGACCAAGCATTACACTGTGAGGACATAACCCCTCTGCCAACACGCTTAACATTTTCAATCAACTTCCCAACACTGTTCAAAACACTCAACATCTGCAACAACAAAGGATGTTTCAAAAATGCGAGTTCATGCCCTTAGGGGAACCCATATAGTCAGTATTCAAACAACTATTGCAACACAACCTTATACAACTTCAAGAGCCAAGACAATACAATCCCAAAAAATTTAAACCAGTTTGGTGGGATGACAATTCCTTTTGTGATTTCCATAGAACTAAGGGAAATAACCTACAAAATTGTCGACAACTGAAAAATATCATACAGGATCTTGTCAAGAAGAAAATTATTGAAGTTAGCAGACAAAAACAATAGTCATCAAACATTGATCACAAAGTATTTTTTGATCCACTACATGACCATGGGAAAGGAAATGTCCCTAGTTCGAGTAACAAGACCAATATGTCAACCAATTACACTAATATCAAGCATGATTATAATAGTGGCAAAATCATACATCATCTTTACACCGCCGATGAGAATATCAATACCATTACCATAAATACCACTCCCGAGTGTGTTGTCAACACTCGTCAGACTAAGATCACTATCCAAGGCCCTCCATCACAACAAACACCATAAACTTCCAAGTAGCAATATAACTTACTTGATCAATTGGAGAAGACCCCATCCCAAATCTCCATCTTGGAACTGTTGCATATCTCCCCTGAGCATCGATCTGTTTTAGACAAAGCTTTACAAAGCACCACTATCCCTAATGATCTCTATGTCAATCATTTTTAGGAAATGGTAGGCTACTTGACCAATAATTATCATGCCACATTCTCTAAACAAGACTATGCAACTAAGAAGACAAATCATAACGACCCTTTACATCTTGAAGTCCTTGTGGATGACACCAAAGTTAGATGAGTTTTAGTAGACGAAGGAGCAGGGTTAAATATGTGCACTTTAAAATTGATTAAGGCATTAGGTTTCTCGGAAGCATGCGTAGAAACAACCAAAAGTATTGTCATTAAGGCTTATGACGATGAGGAATGAAAATCAAAGGGGGTGGTAAAACTTCCTATTAGAATTGGTCCTGCAGTAATGGAGACAAAGTTCCAGGTCTTGGATCTCACCCTTCGATACAACCTTCTGCTAGGTAGACCCTGGATTCATGCTATGAAGGCAGTCCCTTCCACATATCATCAATGTCACGAATTCCCTTACAATGGCACTGAAATAACAATAGATGGTGAACCAGATCCATTCCAATATTACGCCACTCTAAAAGAGATACCCCAACGTCAAGTGCCAGTAAATCATGAGGCTTCATCATCCAATTCATCTCACTATGTTGATCCATCCACTCTCACTAGAACATCTACTTCACCTTCATTTCCTGCCACTCCTAGGGTTAAGATCCAAGACAAGGGTTGTGGAGAATATCACATGAAGACATCTTATTGTGTTAACCATCTGATTCCTCCTAAATCATACGATTTACCTACATCATATAGGAGATAGTCAATGGTCACTATACACATTCCTCCCTCAACAACCTTTGCAAAATGGGGAGAATTAAGCAAAGAAGCCATACATGCAGAAGATTTCACCTCTTGGTTGTATAGAGAAGACCCTGAAGAACCTCTGTCACTTGCTCACATTCCTACAGATCAATATGGAAAAGGTCTTACAATCATGCAGAGCAAGGGATATAATGGACATAGTGGTTTAGGCTTACATCAAGATGGGAGGATTGAACCAATCTTTGTTTCTTAGTGGCTGAAAGGCTTAGGACTTGGATTTCAACCGATTCAGATTGGCGTTCCTAGTACCACATTACCCTTAATCGAGGAAGTAAGTGCTTCAGATGATATTGAGACATCTCACGAACCATCTAACCAACACTACTGTGACTCTCCCGACTCAAATAAATATGAGTGGGATTCCCTATCCTCCACCTCTTCCATGGACCTTAACAAGCTATTTGGAGAACTCGACTTAATGTTGAAATCCTCACTAAATCCATTGAATTTATGTCCACGTAAGCATATGATGAAAGAGGAATGGTTTAAAGATTACTATTGGGAATCTATTAATCCTACCTCTTGGAAACCTGATACATCTATTTCAGATAACCAAACCTTGGCATTAGGCCCACCTCTCAATCCACCTAGATCCAAACCAAAGATCAAAAAGGACTTGGTACAAAACTTTTGTGACCATATGAACAACTCAGTCCTTACCTTGACTCATTTGAACTTTGACAACTCTGATGATGACATGCCCTTAGTTTATTCCCAACTCATTGATTGGTACCAACAAGATACACCTATCTTAGACATTTTTGAGAATGATGAAGCGATTGTTGAGTTCGTGGGACTAAGAGAAGGCATACCTAGTGGTGATCACAAAGTTGGCTTTACCATTGACTTGGACAATAAAGCATATTTTGGGGAATCTATTCAACCCTCCAGTCGCAAAAACAAGAAAAATAGGGAAAAAGATAAAAATGATGAGTCTCTAGGTGAAAACCATAAGGTGCCTCTAGACAATGAAAAAGCGAAAATAAAGGATGCATACAAAGGCGAAAAACTCTCTGAGGAACCTAAGGATGGAAGTTTGAACATTCTCCCTATTGCATAGGAAAAGTCACCCATGCTAGTTGAAGAATCAGTGGAAGTCAACATAGGTACAGAAGAGAATCCCTAACTAGTATATTTTGTAACATCATTGACAAAAGAAGAGTAGCCAAAATTCCACAACTTCTTTACACAAAGACAGATTAATTTTGCCTAGTCATATGTAGACATGCCTGGGTTGGATCCTGAACTTGTTCTACATCACTTTCCCTTACAACTAGGTGTAAAACCAGTGAAACAAAAACTGAGGAAAATGCACGCACAGATTGCTTTACTAGTCAAGGCAAAACTCAAGAAACTGTTAGATGTTGGTTTCATTTGATCAATCAACTATGCAGATTGGATTCCCAATCTTGTATTAGTCACTAAACCAACAAGGGGCATCCACATCTACATATATTTTAGAGATATCAACAAGGCTTGCCCTAAGGATGACTTCCCTCTGCCTAACATTGACATGATAATAGACATGACAGCCAGCTATGAAATTTTGTCCCTTATGGATGGATTTTCAGGGTATAATCAGATCAGAATTGCAACTGAAGACCAACCTAAAATAGCTTTCACATGTCCTTAGGGAACATATTGCTAGAATGTTATGCCCTTCAGACTCAAGAACGCTGGAGCAACCTATCAGCATGCCATGACCACTATTTTTCACGACCTTGTACACACTCTTATGGAGGATTATGTCAATGACCTTATTGTTAAATCAAAGACAAGAGCAGATCATTTATAGGTTTTAGACAAGATATTTCAAAGGCTAGAAAAGTATAAAGTGAGACTAAATCCCAAGAAATGTGTGTTTGGAGTGAAATCAGGAAAGCTTTTAGGGTATATCATTTCCAGACGAAGCATTGAAGTAGATCCAGCCAAGGTAAAAGCAACCATAGACATGCCTCCACCGACTAATCTCAGTCAGCTAAGGACATTACAAGGGAGGTTGCAATCCATCAGAAGATTTATAGTGCAGTTAGCAAATAAGAGACATCCCTTTCAACATTTACTTAAGAAAGGGGTACCCTTTGCATGGACAGTTAGGTGTGAAGAATCTTTTCAACTGATCAAAGAATATCTACTCACACCACCAGTCTTAATGCCACCTGTTGAAGGAGGACCATTGATTCTTTATATTTGAACAACCCATTCATCACTTAGAGCATTGCTTGCATAGAATGACGATGAAGGTCATGAAAGGACATTATACTAGATCAGTCAGACTTTGGTAGGTTATGAGTTCAACTACAATACCATTGAATGTGCTTGTCTTGCAGTAGTATTTGCTACTCAAAAACTAAGGAACTATATGCTAAACCATCAGACAATGTTGATTGCCAAGATAGATCCTCAAAAATATCTTCTAAGCAAAGCAGCATTAACAGGGCGACTGGCCAAATGGGTTATGATACTTAGTGAGTATGATATCTAGTACGTAGAGAGAAAGGCTATTAAATGACAAGTCATTGCTGATCAGTTAGCTGACGCACCAATACAAGCAGATCACCCATTAGTTGCAGACTTTTCTGATGAGTTTATATTCATAGTTAACACAAAAACATGGAAACTATACTTTGATGGCTCACATACAAACCATGGCTCAGGGTCTGGTATACTATTTATCACACCACAGGGTGATTCCATCCCTAAGTCATTCAGGATAGCATTTCCATGTACCAACAACATAGTAGAGTATGAGGCTCTAGTGACAGGGTTACGCATGGCAGTCAAGTGGAAAATTAAGAACCTACACATATATGGTGATTCTCAACTGGTTATCAGACAGGTAAATGACGATTATGAGACTAAGGATGAGAAGCTTGCTCCATACAAATGCATGGCAGATAGTTTTAAGGAGTAATTTGACAAGGTCGAATTTCATCAGATACCTCGTGTTCTAAACAGGGTAGCAAATGCTATGGCTACTATTGCATCACTTCTAAACATTCCTAACAATGTGCCTAAGTTCAAGTTCTTGGTAGAACAACTTTTGGTCCCAGCCTACTATATCCCAGATTTTGAGATGGTATGTGACATTGTTGGTCCTGATTCCCCATGGTACAAATAAATCTATGATTACCTCCATGTTGAAATCATACCCACTAGCCTTTCAAATAACCAATGTAGGATATTCCTTTGCAAGTCAGCCAAATACACCATCATCAAAGACACCCTATATAGACGCGCCTTAGATAATACCCTATTGAGATATCTCGATTTCGATGAAGCACAAGCAACCTTGCGTGGGATGCATGAGGGTATATGTGGTTCCCATTCTAGCGGTCCTACCTTAGCTAAAAATATTATGAGACTGGGTTACTATTAGCCTACTATGGAAAAGGACTCATATGTCTTTGTTAAGAAATGTCGTCAATGTTAGGTACACAAAGATTTGATACATGCACCTGCACAGGAGCTCCGTCCCATAACGTCACCATGGCCCTTTTCCCAATGGGGACTCAACCTCATAGGTAAGATACACCCTGCATCATCCAACAACCATAAGTTCATCATTACTGCCACCGAGTATTTTACAAAGTGGATTGAGGCTATTCCCATGACCTACATCACTGACACACAAATCTCTAAGTTCATCTTGAACTATATCATCTGTCGATATGGTGTTCCTCAGTCCATAATCACAAATAACGACCGTCCATTCAAGAACCAAGAAATCTGCCATCTTTGTGAATAATTCCATATTCAACATCATTTTTCCACCCCATACTACCCACAAGGTAATGGCCAAGCAGAGGCATCTAACAAAACTATCATTAGAATCCTCAAAAATACTATCAATGATGCTAGCCACGACTGGAATTTATAGCTTAATCTCACCTTATGGGCTTATTGCACAAGTATCCATACTCCCATTGGTGCCACTCCATATTCACTAGTATTTGGTTCTAAAGCCATTTTTCCTATTGAGGTCGAGATTACTTCCCTAAGGGTATCCTTGAAAGGGAAAATTGATGATGAAGAGTATCGAGTATCGAGACTACATGAGTTAGAATTCCCAGATGAGTGATGACAGAAGGAATTGAATCATCTCCAAGCATATTAGATTCACCTTCATTGTAGCTATAACAAGAAGGTCTTGAATAGAAACTTTGACATTGGTGACCTGGTCTTAATGGAGAACCCCAAGAATCAAGCAGAAAGAGAGAAACCAGGAAAGTTTGAACCTAACTGGTTAGGACCTTACATTGTCATAGAAGCCTTTGGATTAGGAGCAATCAACTCTCTACTCCTGAAGGAGAACCATTGTCAGCATCCATCAATAGTCTTCATCTGAAGAAGTTCTATGCATAGCTTCTGAGAGCTTTGTCTTAATTGTCAAAAATACAAAAAATAAAAATAAAAATCATTACCTAGGTGAAAACCTGACAAACAGGCGTCTTGGTAACATCAAAAAAATTAGAAAATCCAGAAAATAGTAAAGAGAAATAAATCATCTAATAGTGAAAACCACTTTGGTGGCACTTTGGATAAGTACCATGGTGAAAACCTGGCAAACAGGCGCTATGTGTAGTTGAATCTGCTCCTTTGTCTACTATCATTCTAATCTAACTTCCCTATACATACTATCACATCCCCATACATAGTCCACTTCCCTATACATATCCCTTATCCCTATACATACTATCTATCCCTATACATATCACCTATCATTCTCGTCCATCGCTTGTACATACCATTCATAATAAGTGGTCATCTTTCCCATAACTTGGAATGATTGACATCAAGTGCATTCCATATCCACCATTTTATCCTATTCATACTCAATTGGGGGCAAGCTTTTGACCTGCGTCATATCTGGTTCTTACATTGGCTATCTTGAAAACATAAAACTATCAAGAAAATCCAAAAAAACATTACAAAACGTCCTAAGAAAACACAAAAATATTAGAAAACTTCAAAAAGACAAAAAATTCAAAACATGTCAAAAAATCCAAAAAAAAAGTCAGAGTCAGTCGCACTTGTTAGTCTTTGTCATTTGTTGAACTACATTGCCTCTACGACTAGACGTAGGCAAGGCCATCTGCCGATGTGCCCCCGAGGCATTAGGTCAGTCCTTTTAGGTTTGTCTGTATAAAATCATGATTCAATCATTTGTCAATATGACAAGGTCACTGGTTGTGTCGAACTACGAGGTATCTGCATGTATAACGTAGGCAAGGCCATCAATCAATGAGCCCTCGAGGCTGCACTAGGTCAGTCCATTAGGATTCATCACATGCACTACCGCACACGTCTGTTATCTTCATACAAATCAAACTTATTATAGTCAGTCTTGTCAGTCAAAGTCTAGTCAAACTACGAGGTCTTTGCGTGTATAAAGTAGGAAAGGCCATCAATCGATGAGCCCCCAAGGCCACACTAGGTTAGTCCTTCAGGGTTCATCGTCACACACAGTCAACAGTCAACACATCATATCAAGTCATGCATCAATCTAGTGAACAAATCAGCTAAGTCAAATCAAACAAATTGCAAAAGCAACAATCAAAACAACTCACCTTATATCTGCTATAGGATGTGTCCTTCCTGAAAATAGATATATCAAAACAATCAACTTATGTCTTATATAGGATGAGTCCTTCCTGAATACAGACACTATCAAACAATCAACATAGCCTTACACAGGTTATCACATCAATGGTATCAGACTCAACATCTTATACGATACATGTCTTTTTGAAACTAGGCTTTGTCATGCCTTATATAGATAGTCATAACATCAAAACTAGACTCAAAGTCTTATCCAGTATGTGCATCTCCTGAAACCAAGTTCTATCAATCAATCCTCTTATCAATCAAAACAATCAAACAAATAGATCAAGTTTTGGAAAATATTTTACTGGCTTTTGACTTTATGGCTTATTTATCTTATCATTTCATTTGACTTTATGATGGGAATTGTGTTACTAGCTTTCTCAAGGATGTCCCATGAATGATTTAGAGAAGCAACGATGTATCAGAATTCTATTTTCTTCGACTGTTGTCTGTTGACTATCTTTTCATTTTATGATTGGAATCCTGTTACTAGCTTTCTCAAGGATGTCCCATGAAGGATTTAGAGAAGCGATGATGTATTAGAATTTTGTTTTCTTTGACTACTGTCTGTCCACTGTCTTTTAACTTTGGATTTTGATTCATGTTACTAGTTTCATCAAGGATGTCCCATGAAGGATTTAGAGGAGCGATGATGTCTCATGACCCGTCTTTTATTTCGTTTGATGTTTGTGGTTTGTCTTGACAAAAAGACTGCGGCAACTTGTGCCCTTAGTATGAGTTAACGACAATCCTTGTATGTGACTGTCTATTGTTAGCAAGTGGATGACCTTGCACACCTTGATCTATGTCATATCATGGTGTTTTTTTCCATTTGTATTAGTCCCGCCCATTGATGATAAAGTGCAACGCCTTTAGTGCTACAACAAAATATCAAAGATTGCTAATACTAACATCAATCTCTTTTATAATTCATCTTCTTTTCACACTAACATTTCTTCTTTTCTACATCTTCACCACCCTTATCTATTTTCCTCTATCCTTTTGTCCTTCATCTTCTAGTTCTCTCATCAATTTTGAGAGCACACTCATGTTCTTTGAACTCGTTTGTCCTCTCGAGGGGGCATACCTACACTGGAGCATGACTGGGGCATATTTTTGATCGATTTTCTTTGACACAATGCCAAAATGACATTGTATCAAAGACGGGCAAATGTAGACATCGAAATCTGGTCTAAGCCTGCAACTTCAATTTCTTCATAATTCATATCTTCATGGTCATGATTAAATAATGTTAATTATTTAATTATTCTCTAAAGTCCTTAATTCTTCTATTAATTAAATAAACTTAATTATTTAGTTAATTTACTTTAACATTTATTCAACTATTAATTAAATAATCTTAATTGTTTAATTAATTCACTTTATCTTTACTCTATCCTGATTAATTAAATAAACATTCTTTATTTAATTACACCACTAATTAAACTTTATTCTCCTTGTCAAATTAAATAAATTCTTATTTAATTTACCCTTTATCATATGTCAACTATAATTAAATAAATCCTTTATTTATTTAATTATTCATTTAATCCCCTCATCACTTAATTAAATAAATCTTATTTATTTAATTATTCTTCAAATATCAAATCTCGAATTAAATAAATCATTTAATTCATAAAAATCTATTTGAACACATTCTTCTATATTTGGATAAACGCTTAAGTTATCTAAGTATTCATTCTTACTCAACTCGAGATCTATTTAAATCAGTCGGTTATCTCTTGGTTTAATGTTTGAGTGTCCTCGAATGAACTTTCTATCAAAACCAGTCAGTTATCTAGTTCTAACTCATATGCATGCACATGCTTATTAATTAAATATCTTTATTTAATTAATTAAATCTTGTGTGTGCATTTGAACATAACGTTGCTTTTATTCTATCTTTATCTTTGTCATGCAAAGATAATTATTCTATTTTTGAATACCAAACTCAAAGATTAAATCATAATTTAATCTTTATCTCTATTCTTAGTTTTATCACTCATGTTAGTACTAACAGTTATCTCAATGCATGTCCAATATTTTAATTTGAGTCGTTCGTCTATCTTTCAATCCTAGCCTGTCATTCAAATGATCAATTTTCTATAAATTGATCTGTCTTTCATCATTTTACCTCTCCCAAAATCTTGTGACTTTTGGAGCAATTATCTTAAATCTTTGATGTTTCATTATTATCACAATCCTTAGGCTATGCTTGCACACAAATACTAAAAATTTGAGGGCAAGTACACTACATAAAATGAAATGGAGAAGGACAACAGAGGTTATCCATGGAGTTACATCGATCTTTGGTGAGATTGTTTTATGTTTTAGCTTGTTTCCTTTGTTCTTTGTTGTTTGACTTTAGATTGCATTTAGAGCTTGATCGCATTGAGTGTTTGCTTTTGACCTTTCATTGTATTTCCTGATGTTACAACAACTAGACTAGGAATTGCAATAACAGTCAATCAACAAAGAGAAATTTGTAGCAACATATCAAAAATCTACACTTCCATTGTAGCCATCAATCCTCCCGTAAAGCTTCCAGGCTTCCCCTCTTTCCAAAATAATGCCCCTCTTTCCAAAATAATGCCTAAAAATCCTTTTGTAACCTCTCCCTTGATGCCCTAACCCTAGACACATGGTGGGGATTTTGACCTTCACCTAATTTCCCTTTTTTCCTTAATTTAAAAACCCATAAACAATATTTGCAAAGTGCCCCCACAAAACATTAATACATAACTTGACAATCTCATAATTAGCACATAGTTTCACATTGAGAAGGGAAAGAAAATAATTTGGGTCCTGGTGATCCTCTTGCCTTCCATTGTTTAATAATTCTACACACTTTCACCATTGTTAATACTCATACATGAAATAATTTAAATGACATATCTGAAATCAAAATACCAATTGAATAGTAATTAAATTTAATTACCTTGACCATATTTATGGTATGTTGTTTGGATGATTGTTGCCCAAATCCTGAATGTTTGAATGCAAGATTCTTGTCACTAAATATTAGCACTATATAAAGCTAATTGTGCATATACTTGTTTGAATTCAATATGTCTAAGTTACATGGCCATTGATATTCAAAAAAAAAATTATCTGAAGGCCCAAAACAACATCCTTCCTATATAATTACACTTTTACCTCTAAAAATGGCCACTAAGATGGAGTAGTTTCATTAACAATTTAAAAGATAATTTGTGTGATCATTTTTTGATCAACCACAACATAACTATATATTATTTTCTCTAATTAAATCCCTTCTATAAATTATTTGAATCTGCAACTAGTTAGTCCATCTATGCAAAATATTAGCTCTAGGGAAAACAACAATACTTTAGTAATGGCATTCAAAATAACTACTTTAATGATCTTGAGAATTTGTACCACTAGTATAATGAATGTTTATGAAATGGTTGACCCCTCACCAATAATGAAGAGTCACAAAATTACTAATTCAATATTAGTAAATAATAACTTATAGAATACCTTTCTTTCCAATCTAATCACCAAGTCATATAGGGAAACAATAATTATCTTAAATTAATATTTCTCCATGATACATACAAACCTTGTTAATTGAACCATCTTATATATGACACTAACATGATGCACACCCATATTCATAAAATAAGGTCTAAAGTCTATTGATACAAATTACAAATCTTTTAGTCACTCTGCATGACAAGGTCTCAAGAACTAAGTGAATGGTACCAAACAATCATATAAACATCCAATGATATTAACCACATACTATCACCTTAATTAGGAATCAAAACCGTGTATATTGAATGTTCGACATTAATTTTAAGTTGTATAGCTCTTTCATTTAACCCAACTAATTATCACTAAAAGGAAATATACCAATGGTGCATAATAAGTACTTATATATATCATACAAAAAGGTGAGGCCTTACACAAAGTATGTTGGTCTTATTTGTGTATTTGCATAAATAACCTCTTCTTCATGCACCTCAAATGAAAAGCTTTGAAGCTCAGGCATACTGTCAAATTGAGCAACAAGAGCATCACTCTCGTGAAAACTATATGGCTTCTCAATGGTAGAATTTCCAGTATGTTGGTCTCATGTGAAGCATTCTAACTTAGTAACATTATCCCTAATGTCAAAGGTCACATCTTCATCTTGAATGAAGACCTTATATTCAACATTGCAACATTTAGGGACAACATAAAACTAACGTACATCATAATTACTTGTATTGATGCACACTTCATCAACACATACCTTTAATTTGTGAGACACTTCATGTGAAGAACTAAAGTCTTCAAATTATCTCTATATGCTTATTTCTTCTTCTTGGCAACTGGCTGTCGTGAAATTAGAATCCTAGCATAAAATGACTACCACATCCTTTGTTGCCTTCCTGGTCTTGTGTTTCCCACAAATATCCTCTTTTGTGGGTGATGATTTGATGTTTAAACCTGAACAAAAGGTTTCTATAACATCCCAAAAGAGGTCCTCCACCTCAGAAATGCAGACCTTAATAGATGGGGAAGTTTCATCCTCCATAACATAGGGTAAAAAGGTCTATTGTTTTTGTTCTAAAACCTTGGAGTTATCTTCATCCATCAAGTTGGGCTCAAGCTACTCAAAATCCTCTACTAATGTAGGTATAGGTGAGCTCTCCTCCTCGTTTTCAATAAACCAAGGGAGGACATCCAATGAGAGGATTGATTCCTCTACTACATCAATTTTCTCTACTTTTTTAGTGTCTTGCTATTGTAATTGGTCATCTTCAACTATTTCTTATAGCAGATCAAGACACTCATTGTTTGGAACACATGAAGGCTCCTCGGGAACAACTTCTTCACCTTCAACCCAGAATATCCCCCTCTTTTTTTCTTCTTACCAATTAGGATCCCATACAATAGGTCCACCTTTAAAGAGTGAAATAGCAATAGGGGGAGAAAAATGGTTAGAAAGGAATTGTAAATCTTATGGAAACTCTATAAGGGGCCACTCAATAGGAGAAAAAGGTTGAGCCTCCTTAGGGATGGGTTCTTGTGAAGAATGGAGGCTCTCAAAACTTGGGATCTCCAACATAGAAGATCACTTGATGGCTCAAAAGGTAAAATAGGAGTTTCAAGGGATTGGTAGTATTCCTAAAACTCACAAACTTATGCTTGTGTACCTCCTACATAACAAGTTGTTCTAGAATTGATGGAGGGATAATGTAAGTTTCAAGGCATTTTTTAAGGTTTATGATACTTACAAACCTATGTTTATGTACTTCCTCCTTAGTAGGTTGATCTAGGACTGATGGAGGATTTTTCCTGAAACTAGGCACATAAGGGGTTACCTGAATTTTAGGTATTTGTGCTAGAGCAATGGCAATAGAAAGTTTCTCTTGCCTAGCAGAAACTTGTCTTACTATACAATCTTTGTGTTGCTACCTTCTTTGGAACTCTGACAATTGTTCAAACCTCCACTAAGTTTTTTCCTTTTGCTACTAAGGATAGTGAGCTTGATGAGCAAGCTCATCCTGCTATGGGAAATAATCTTGTTGCCCCTGATAGGCTTGATTAGAACACTCCTATTGTTGCAACTCTTGTTTCTCTCTAGAATTAGTCCACTACCTCTTGAGATCCCTCAATATACATTTGAGTTCACTCACCTCAAGATCCATCAACATACATTTGAGTTCACTCACCTCTACATCATTGACACTTTAGGGTTGACTGGGAGAGTGGATAGGTTGATTTATAAAACAATGAGCCTCATGGTGATGTTGATGGTAATTTGTAGGCATCCAAGAAGACTGAGCAGAGGGTGTGTGGTAAAATTTTTGAGAAGATTGAAAACCACAACAACATGGTTTTGTGAAATGAATGGGAAGGAATTTTTAGCCTAATATTACCAATGGGGAGGAGAAAGGTTGAAATTTGCATGAAATGGGGGAGTAAAAATATGGTTTTTATTATAACTTGACATATTTAAGCATGGGAAAAATAGGAGACCCTTTTTTTAATTTAAAATAAGAGTAGAGGACTGCTCAATCAAAGATTTTGGGGTACATACCAGTGGAGTCACCCAAATGATAATTGCAAAGTCACTAGATGCTTTTAGAATGCCTCCAAAGGCTCAAATGTTGAAGAGCACCACTTCCTCAATAGAATGAAGTAAAACTAGCACTGCTTAAACTAGTAGATTTGAATGGAGTCACCATGATGCTTTGTAGGGTTGCCTCTTCAAGGTGAGATGTTGAAAGACACGCCAAATCCTTCAACAAAATGATTTCTATGGTCCCATCGGGCGTGTGAAAAACTATTTGTCACCTAAAATTGCACCCTACTAAATATTGAGTTCAACATTCCAATGGCACCATGGAAATGACCTCAAAGCGTGGGACTTTTTAAATTAAGGTCAAGTCTCTAGAGAAGGTATTGTTCTCTTTATTCTTTTTTTTGTTAATAAAAAAATTAAGATTTTTATTATCAATAACCTCAACATTAAGGTTATTATTATTATTATCAATGTAATATTAATGTCATCATTATTATCAACCTTAATATTAAGGTTATCATTATTAATAGCTTTAATATTAAGGTCATCATTATTATCTACCTTAATATTAACTAATTTTTTAGTTTTATTTTTTCTTTTCATTATTTTATTTCTTTCCCCTTTATTCTTATAATCTTTTATAGTAAGCTAAATTTATTTTTGTGGAGTCCCATATAGTTTCTTTCTTCTTCCTTTTTATCTTACCCCTTGTTTTTTCCCCCTTTAATTGCACATATCCTTATTTTGTTTGTTTGGTATATTCTTTTTATATTCATATTTTATTTGATTTCTTTGATTTTTTATTCATTTCTCTTAACACTTCAACCTCACCCTTTATAAGACTTGATCTGCATTCCCATTTCATTTCTTCCTCTTCCTAATGATGGATCACTGTGTGTGATCCAAAATGTCGATACAAAAATTTACACAGTTGAATCCAAAATCTTTACACTATTAAGGTCAACTTCCTCTTTTGATCTAAGTGCAAATGTGTCTGTCCAACCCAACACATGAAAACCCTATCACTACTCTATTCTAACAACTCATAGAGTTAAAGGGATGGACGGAATTCATTAAAGGGAAAAGGGGTGATGTACCAAGATAGACCTTATTTCAAGTCCTACTTTAGAACAACACAATACATCAATTAAACAACCAAAACACTCACTAGAATATGAAGGTAAGTGGAAATTACTCAAACATACAAGAGATAACAATGATAAGTGGTTGAATTTCATTAACATAAAGCTTAGAATCAATATTTACAATGGAAAAATGCAAAGGATGCATTGTCAACAAGAGAAAAACCCTAAAGGATCTAGAGGAAGAACCCTTAAAAATGAATACAAGTGTTGCTTTTATAGATCAAGCATAACTAAGATGATCTTGTACCAAACCCTAACCATACTAGGGTTAGCAATTTAGAGGAAATTTGACCAGATCGAGAGTAGAGAAGATGATAATTAAATTCCATATAGAAGATAAGCCTGAAGAACCTTAATGTGCACACCATTCCTCTGAGTTGATTGCTCTATAAGTGCAGGCTGAGGACTCCCATGAAATCTACTAAGAAATTTGATATGTAATAGAAAGAATGTCTCTATAATACATAAAGAAGGATGGGCACTAGTTTTACATTAAATAGGCATGGAAATGTGTAAAGAATAAACCTTGTAATCAAAAAATCTAATTCTAGTAATTGGAGGTGTCATTTGGCCATTATTGCAAGTGTTCCTATGGATTGACGTGGCTAGTTGTTGGCCAATTGTTGGATTCAAAGATGGAGGGCTGTGATCAATGCCCTGAGATAACTTTATTAGTTTTAAAATGTGACCATTAATCTAGGGTAAAGCATAAGATCAACGTCCCACATATCACTTTAGTTCATCATCAAACATCCCAAGGAACCTTTTGGAGAAAACACATTGTGAAGGATTTTTGTAATGCAATAAAAAACTAACACATATCCTTGGCTTCCCTTTGTCAACATGCATATAGGTGTCACCATTTCATAGAATCGCGAGAGGATAATAAGGAAAAATTAGAGCCTCCTCGATAGTTGAACTCATTGTGACACATTGTGATTGTGACACTTGTTATAATATTGCAATCTCACAAGAACATAAAATTGGACCCACCACAACTTTGGAAAGGCTTTAGCTTCCAAAATAGAAATTAACACATGCCTAAATATGTGTCACCATATGATGAGCCCTCATCTAGCATGATTTCACTATGTGCTAATGAGTCGAGAATGCACTCTTATTAAAACCTTGTGCTACAACGAGATGATGCCACATATCCCTTTCTAACTACTTCTTGCAGGCCTTAATCTTGAATATTTTACTTATGCGGGGTTGGGCATTAGGCTTGCATAATACCTTATGTTTCATTAGCATCAATTTTCAAACTTTAGGCTTTGGGCCAGTCATATACCGCATACAAGAAGAAAGGAAAGAGAGGCTAAAGAGCGAAGGCCCAATCATCAAAAAACAAAAGGTGAAGTCAGGATTGGGGATCAAGAGGAACACCTATGCGTTAAGAAGAAAAGAAGGAAGAAAAAAGAAGATAGAATAAACGTCTAACAACCAACGCCTAAAAGTTCAAGACTTAGACAATTTTGAAAAAGGTCGGATCAGGACTTAGAGATTGGAGGGAAGACATGAGGCCTAAGAAGAAGAAGTGGTAAGGGTTAAAGTATAAGGATGATGGCCGAAACTCAAAACACTTAACAAAAAAGGGGAGGAAGAAACAAAAGAGATGGAAGGTCGGGAGCAATGGAGAAAGCATGCAAGTAAGAAGGGAAGTGAAAGTTTAAAAGCTTGAAACACCAAGACTTAGCTAATTTTTGGACTCTTTAAGGAGAATTCATGCAAGATTCTCGATGTAGGATCTCTCAAATTGGTTATCAATGATGGGTCATCTAAGGGTGACATGAAATGTCATCATGTTGACTTAGATTCAAAAAATTACAAGTTATATCTATGTGTCAAATCATTCCATTTGACTATCATCCTTCATTGCTTTTGTTGCACCTCAACGCATCTGAGATTGTATATCAATGTTTTTGTTTGTAAATCAGTGCTTTTGTGCAACTCGGTGCGTTTGTCATAGAGTAGTTTTTTGTCAAAACCTAGGCACAATTATAGTGACATGTTTGTCTAGCAAATATCGACATTTTGTCCATAACCCAACACCATTCTCATAACTCAATGCTTCTATCTGTGATAGTGCAACACTCTTGACTATGGTTCGACATGTTTTTAAAATGACATGTTTGACTATTTTTGTACCCAAAACAAATTTTTCGCTTCATTAAAGCATTTTGATCAAAATGATCTAAACCTTGTAAAATTGTCATCAAAAGTCAGTTTTTGGTCAAATGAAGTATGGGATTTTTGTGGGTTTATTGTCTAGAAGATATTGGTAAAATTTTAAAAAAATAAAAATTAGGGTTTTTGGACCCCTATTTTTAGGAAAAACCCTAAAAGATCTTTCTAGAATTGACTAAAAATTATTTTGATTAGTTTATTTCACTTCACGATCACATTGGTGAAGTCAAAAAAAAGTTAGTTTAGCTCTGGTGTGTTGTTTTCTCTTTTTCAGAAGAAAAGTTAGGACATCTGAGGTCAACAATGGCAGATGGCTAGATACTAGGTGTCAAAATCTAAGCCTCAAACACTTCAACGAAGATTCTATGGAAAAATATGTTCAAAATGATGCTTTGCCATGGAGGGGATTTTTGTCAAGGTGAAAATTCTTGAAATTTTTCTAACTCTAGAAATAAAAGTGCCCCTGCTAGCCAGGGGCACCCAAGGTTTCAGAGGCTCAAATCAAACAATCGTGATTTGTCACTTCTAAAAGGTCTTCTCTGAAATTCTGCCAGCTTCATAATGAGCCTGCCAACTAGTCTAGAAGATTTGTCTAGCACCTGAATTTGAAGATCAGACAAAGAACGAAAGGAGAACAAGGGAAATGAAGTTAGTCAAAATTTGACTAACACTGGTGGAGAAAAGCCCCCTGTTGGTCAGGGGCACCCAAAATTTTGAGGAACTTTTTGTAATTTTTCGATTGAATGACCCTAGGATGTTTGTCTCAGACTTGATCATTCTTTGCAATGAGTCCCTCAACAGATGAATCTGAGTTTCCAAACTACCACAATCAGGATTCAAACATGAGGTTTTTTTCATGGTAAAAATGTGGTTTTAGAGCACAAAAGCACCCCTGCTGGCCAAGGGAACTTAAGATTTTGAGCCCTCAAATGCAATTAATAAAGTTTTCTCAAATGCTCATCCTATCTAGGATTCTTCTAGCTTTCCATTATATATCTTAGCCTAATCAGAAGACTTTTCAATAGCCAACAACTAGAGATTGAACGAATAACGAGGCAAGTTGTGAAAATCGCTAAGTTTGGAAATAAAAGTGCCCCTGTTGGCTAGGGGTGCCCAATATTTTGACTTGCTAGATGAAGTTTTTAGGGAAAGCAACCTCAAGAAGCTCCTTTTCAGTTTTGATCATGGTCTTCAATGAGACTATTAGCCAATCTATTAGATTTTTCTGACACCAGAATCAAAGATCAAATAGAGGCTTCGGTGTCGTTTGCAAAGGCTAAAAATAGGAAATTTCAAAAAAATTCTAAGTCTAAGAAAGTTGGCACCTAAAGTCAAACTTTGACTTAAAATATTTTTGAAACTAAAGTGCATGCTTTGGTTGCCATATAATGGAGGGATTTTTGAATTCAACTTAAAATAATAATAAAACTTCAGTTTCACCTCTAAGTCAAACTGCAAAACACTTTGTTTATCTTGCATGTGGCGTATTTCTTCTTTGCATATTGAGTGGGCGCCCATTTTAGGGTTTTATTTTTAGTCAGTTAACTGAATTGGGGTCCAATGAGATTATTTTATCCTAAAATTAGGATTTAACTAAATGTGATGACTTAATTCATGAAATTTATTTATTAAAGCACATTGGGCATCCATTTTCTTCATCACAGGTTGAAGAAAAACACATATTTTCTCGTGCAAGCAAGATCTAAAGGTGCTACAGGTGATATTTTTTCAATGTTCTTCATAATTCTAGATCTAGATTGTTCAGATAGATAATTTTCTAGATTCCATCTTTTCAGCATATGCTTGGTAGATTTCATCAGATTGGGTAGAAGAAGGCAATTTTCTTGAAGATTGACAGAGACAAAATAATTTCTATCTTCTCCCCCTCACATTTCTTCTATCCTTTTCTTAGGTTTTCTCTCGCATGTCAAATTAAATGATGGTTTTTCACAATTCTGGTCATTTGGGTTTGATCAACACATTATTGGTGACAAAACCCATGTTCCAGATTTTTTTGTGAAAATTACCCTGATACTTCTCACTTTTTGAAGTATTGTGCTTTTTTTGGAAGATTCTTTTGCATGCTGGTGAAAAAGTCAACTTTTCATAAAACGAAGAATCTGGGTTTGATTAGCACATTGGCGGCTACAAAATCCATATTGCCAAATTCTTTCATGAATTTTTTTCCCTAGTGCCCCTATTGCCCTTGCAGCTTCTATTACTGAAAAAATCTTGCATGCCTTAGGAAAAGTCATTTTTTTGAGTTTCTGATAATCTGGGTTAGCTTAGATTCATTTTCTCTACAAAACCCATATCTAAGAAAATTTCATAAAAATTGCCCCTCGGCAAGCTATTTTTAGCCTCTTCAAAAGCTATTTTTAACCTTTTTAGAATTTAAACCAAACATATCTGACTTCACAGTAAAAAATCTAGTTTTTCAAAATGCAATTCAATCCAATTGAATATAGACCAAATCGGTCTTAATTCATGACTTTTTGAAAACCTTTGACACTAACTTGTGTCATGTTCATCCAATGATCAAATTGAGCACATTGGAAGGCATTAACAACACTACAATCAAACATCTTAATCGCTCTGAGTTGTTCGAGGTAGCCTCTATTCCTATCACAGTGTCAAATCTCGAGTTTTTCATTGCATGCATCAAGCATTATGACTCTTCTACATGACAAATTTGATCAGTAGTTGGACGATTTGTTTGTAGCCTCAAGCCAAGAGATGTTGAAAAGTGCTTCGCCATTCCACCTCGTTCAAATAATTGTATCATGATCATGGAGGAATGTGACAAGATATGTCAGGAAGAAAAGGAATGATCTCAGAAGAAGGTTGCTCAAAGGTGGCTAAAGGAGCAAAAAACTAATTTTCCAAAGAAGCTTGGGCGTGGAGAATTCAAGGATGAGATTGTTGTCCTGATTACCTTGCTCAACCGGGTCACTGGTCAAGAAGAAGCTAATGTGTTTCAGCCATGGATGTTCTATTTCATCTCTCAGATTATCAATAAAAAAGAACATTTCGACTGGGCTATGTTGATCAGTGAAGTTCTTCATCAGAAAATCATGTGATTTATCAAGATCCATGAGTTTCATATGGTTTCTCATCTCATCTATTTAATTGCATTCCAAGGAAATTTTAGAGTGTTGAAATTTTTTGGAACTCTTGGTGTTTAGCGTGTGCATGAATACTTCCCACAGTTGGAGTTTTCGTGAGCTGAACAATATTTCAAGTAGGTGAATGATAATTTTCTGATGAAGATAATGAGAAATATTGACAACAAGATGCACATAAGGGTTTCAGCAAATGCCAAATCAGTAATGGAGAATTGGGAAGATTGGTTTATCCAGTTTCCTACATTCATCTGAGTGTATGGTTTCTCAAGAGAACCTTTGATGCTACCTCGTTACCCGTTCTAAAAAGTCTTGTTCATGGAGTTCTTGAGACAAGTTCATGAGATTCATTCTTTTCTTCACAATCACCACAAGACGACATTCACTTTTCCATGTGGATTGGGCATATACAAATACAAAACAATAGTTGATTGCAATTTAATGATAAATGAATTGTCTAAGCTTCATCTCAAGTACCTCAACAAAAAGCACTCATATAATCCTTTGGGCCTCTTTGCAGCTTGTTTGGAGTGGAATCATTCACACAAGCCAGCTCTTGAAGACTTTTGGGTCAATTGTGAGGATAAATTTGAGATTCTCAGGAGCCATTATTGCAAACTCATTCTTCCTCAACTTGTTGATTTCTTATTAGAAGATGTTAAAGGTTTATCGGATGATGATGGAGAGGTTTTTCTAACTTCATTTATCAAGGATCAAATTTCTTTCCAACCACTTCGACAACTAGATTGTTATGCCAAAGAGAGCACTTCAGTTGAGGATTTTTCAACCCGACTTTTCAAGACTAGCATCCTTTTCTTGGATGGAAAGAGGAGGTGAAAGGTGGTTCTAGTTGCAGATCCGCCAATTGTATTTTCTTCATTACCTTCCACATCACAGTCAAGACCCAGAGTGAAGACATGGAGCAATCCACCTGATGGTGCCTAAGTTAGTGAGAGAAGGAAGAGAGGAAATGAAATTCAACGAGATCAACTAGAAAAGGCGCCTAAGATTCCAATAGAGCCAATGGCACAAGTTAAAGCCAGGTCCTCATCTCCTATTTTTCCATTGTCTCCTCATCCTCCTCCCATTCAGATAGATTCAGAGCTAGAATCACTAGTTCGTGAAGTCTCAGTGCTTGTTCATTCACCAAAAGTTGACACAACTGCAACAGTTTCTCCCATAGAAGTCAACATAGACCATTCATCTTGGCTTGAGAAGAATTTGGGTATAAGGAGGCAAAAGCCTTCCTATCGGCTTGATCTTTCAGAGTTTGGAAATTCCTATCAAGACACATCAAACAAGAAGATCAAGAAGCAGGTGCACATAGAGTAGAATCTTGATGCAAAGATCGTCATTGAAGTTGCTACACTACTAGAGGGAAAGAAACTGGATGAGGTTGAGGTCGGTGATTTCACCTTTGTCAAAGCCAACCATGGTAGGAGCTCTCAGTATGTGGATATGAGCCTTTTCAAGGTAGTTGTAGGCAATCTTTAGGAGTGGGTGATGAAGGATGGAGAAGACAAAGCAGCCCTCAAGGCTAAAAATAAGCAGTTGCAACGATATATCTCATATCTTCTTCATGGAACTTCAAACATGGTTCCTCTTCTTCCACAGCTTCAAGAAAAACCTAAAAAACAACAAAAGTTGGATCAGTTAGTCAATCATGGAAGACTTTAAGAGAACTGGGTTGAAGACTTTGTTATCGACAATAGATACCTTCTTATAGAGTTGTATCTGTTGCCCAATTTTCACCTATGGGCTAAATCAGTTGGGTAATATATGTTTCAAGTGTTCATAAAGGCCAAACGGGGACATTGTTGTGCAGGATTAAATCATACATCTGATGCTAAGTCACAAGGAACTCAGTTGGAAAGCTTACCTCAGTCAGGTTCGGCATGAAAATCTTCTAAGGAGAGAGTCGCCAAGACCTTCCAGATGTCTCACCGACTAGAAGGGGTTCTTTTCATTTTTGAAATCTCTCGGTCAACCAGACATTTTAAATTACTGTGGGTTTTTAGAAGTCTCCCCGACATGCTGAAGTCTTGCCGACATGGAGTGGTGGTCCCAGATAGAAATCTTGCTGAAAGATATAAGTTCGGCAAAAGGTCTGGCCGACTAAGCGGAGTCTCACCGAAAGAATGGAACTCTCGGCGTAAGGTTGAGCTCGGGGAGATGTCTTTCCGAAAGGATAAGGTCTTGGCGAAAGTTGTGCCTTTGCTATGAAGTATCCCCGACTTTTAAAAGTCTCCCGATAATGAGATGAGTTTGCCGAAGGATATTGCCTTCGGAAAAAGTTCTTCCCGATAGCGATTGTCTCAGCAACCACTGTGGATATCAGTATGACTTTTGCCTTCGCTATGAGGTCCTGCTGAGAGTATGGTGTCTTGCCGACAATGAGATGAGTTCCCTGTGACATCTTTCCTTTGGCATAAAGTCTTGCCAATGATGGGGAGTCTCGCCGATAGCTACTACGAGGTGTATTCACATCGGTGAGACATAGCTAGTGTCTCACTGACATGCGATTCATTCTGATGAAGAACCTTTGGCTACTTGGGAATCTATGTGGCACAAGTCCAACCAATCAGAGGGAGCCAAAGATGAACCATTGACATTTGACTGATTGACCACCCTGGCAAAGAAGATCAACGCAACATAGGCAATGTGGATCTACTCTGAGAATAAAGCATTGAATAAGTTCGATATCCAGGAGGTGTCGTCGGTAAACAAAGGAACCGTGAGTCGCGATGACAATTGGGATCGCTACTGGCAGAGGGCGATTGACATTAATGATAATGCTTTAGAGAATTCAAAGTGGCCTTTCAAGGAGGTTCGAATGTGGACATAGAGGCCATGAAGTTAATACTGTGATTGTAAAAGATCTAAAAGCTTCTCCTGAGGGTGATCTTTTCACACTGACATAGACAACAGGGATACACTTGATGCAGCATTAACTTCATTCAAAAAGATCTAAGGGGCAGATCTTTCTGAAGACTGATATTTTTGTAATCCCTAGGGGGCTGACATCTTTTGTATATAAGGCATTTTTTCCTCTTTGTAAGGGGGTTGGGATTATGCATTCTCAAGAGTTAGTGATTTTTAACAACCCTTTCTCAATTGATGTATGCTTTGTAACTCATTTCAATTTTGGAATATAAAACACAGAGTTTACCTTGAAAGCCAGTGTTAGTCTTCAAATTACTCTCATTTCTGTATTTTTAGACTATGTAAGTTTTCAACTGTGCTTTTCTAAGTCTACATTGATACTTTAAAGCTGTGAAATTCAACCTTCCTTCTTAAAATATGTATGTAGATCAAGCCTCTTAAGAATGATGCATAAGTTCAAAAGGGTTATGTTGAGTAAATGAAATAGCTACCAATTAGTTTTCCAGTGTATGTTCATCTTGTTTTTATTTCATGATTTCTTATCAGTTCGGTGTATCACCATAGTATTTAGTTTTATTTTATGCACTCTTTTTCCTTTTTCCTTTACAAAAAATTAGTAATTTAGGTGACACCAAAGGAAGCCAGCCTTCTCTGGAGGTTGACCTCTGTCTATAAGTGACCCACAACTTTGGAGGTCTTCCCATGTTACATTGAGGTGTTGAACACCAGTTTCAACAAGGGTGCAACTTCATACTGATAACAGTATCAATTAAGGTACAACACCCATGATCTTCATTAAGGAATCCAACATCTGTATTTGAGCATCACAAAGGGCAAACCAAGAGATTTGATCATCATTTCTTAGTTGGCAGTTGCACATGATGTTGTTGTAGTAGATGAAGACAAAAGGAATCTTTTTGCTTAGAGAGAACAACACCTCTTCAAAGTAGAAACTTATGAAAGAGTATCTATGAAAATGTCTGAGATCAAAGAAATTATCGTCGGTGATCTCAAACTCGTAAGTAGATTCATCACTTAGATCTTGTTCCATTATTTTCATGAGGATGGTACCTATATTGATGTCAATGTCATGCAAGTAGAGTTCTAGAGTTTAGTTCATGATGGTATTAATGGTGATCTTGTGGCATTCAAGTTGAATCACTTTGTCATGATTTCAACGAGTTTTGACAAGACAAGACAGCTAAAGAGGTCAAAGAATGTCTAAATTTGATCGCAGATGGAGAGAGGACATTGAACAGATAGTCCATTATCTTGGACAGTATCAGAGTGTTGAAAGATGATGCAGTTAGTGATTTCCTGGAGGAGATTATTTCTCATGACGACTTGGAGTAGACAGACAGTTGGATCCCATAGTTTTCCCGAGTATAGAATCAAAAGGCAATAGTCAACTTAACATCACTCTTGAGTTTAGATTGTTGATTTCATGAATTTTTATCTCATCCTTGGATATATCTTTCATGGAGGTGGAACTTGTAGTTAGTGTTGATGTGTTTTTATGCACTTTTCAACACAAGCAATGCGTAGGTGCACTACCTCTCTTCAAAGATAATATTCCACAATCGGATTGCAGAACACTATCCCAAGGTCTCTCGGGTGTCAGGTCATGATAGTGCTTAGATACCTTAGTAGTTTGATGTGATTTGCTGGAATCACAAGGCGGTCTTACAGAAAATACAAAGCGTGGACACAAGGCATGGAAGTTGGATCTTGAAATGGAGTTCTTTTATGCATAGGCTGTAGGTTCAAACAACAATCTTAGACTCCATTTTTGTTGTTGGATTTGGCTTTACAATGCGCAATGAACCTTAGCATAGGTCAGTTACTAAAAAAAAGGAAAAGGCGAAGGAGAGGAAAAGTTCTTAAGTCTGAAGCTAGCTATGAATAGTGACAATGGAGTTCCTACAATGGATAATTTATCAAAACAATATCCCACTTAACCAGGGATTTCACAGTATCATGGAAATTGTGCTATCTTCTAAGGGATGTAGATATTTCATCCTTCATCCACCACATACATGCATGAATCAAAAATAAATGTTTGGAGCAACTTTAAAATCAAGTCCAGGCTAACTTTGCACAGCTATCTACCTTCAGCAAACAGCAAAAAGAATGGACTAAGGAATCATCAACAAGGCAGGAATTTTCACAATCACCCAACAACATTCCTAAGATTTATCCAAAGAAATAAGACGGCTAACTAGACAACAATAAGATCTAAATCAAACATCTAACATTGGAGAATGAATCAAGCAACATGGGAGAAACCAAAAAAATACACCAAGTCAATGTTATTTCTTATAAATTTCTGCAGCATGTCTTTACAACAATTCAACTCTCTCTTTGCAAATGAGAGGAGTGCCCTATTTATAGTTTTCAAAAAGTTGAATGCATGGACAAGATTCATTCTCATTGTGTGGCCAAGATTCATTACAAAATAGGGTTTCACCTACCCCCAAATAGATCTCAATTTAAAATTACATTCCTGTCTTTTCCCTATTTTGTCTTCTAGCTGATGGCACTGTAGCTCTTTCTTCTTTTAGTGGATTGCTATTTTGCTGCTGTAGCTACTCTTCAGGAAGGTCTTCCTCTTTGGCTGGGCTGTCCTCCTGCTCCTTGGAAGCTGCGTGTTCTATGTACTTGAGGATGACGGCCTGGAGCTTGTCGATTTTGAGGATTTCACATCGCAATGGTTGGTAGCTCCATTCCTTAGCATTTTCTTCCAGCCTTTTCCAATCTTCATCATACTTTGAGCCTTGGTCCCTAAACAACTCTGATTGGTCAAAAGTGCGGGCAGCAAAACTCAGGAACTCCGTTGTGATTTCTCCAGCTATCTCGTCCTTCATCTTCTCCTGGAAGTATGGCTTGATCTTCTCTGGATCCATTTGCACCGTGGGCATATCATAGCCCGTCATCAGCTTAAGGTATTGGGCGCATTCCGCCCAGATTTCCTTGATCCACTCAATGTCTGGATCCACCCTACTCAGGATTTGCTCCAACCTCTCCTTTTGGTTGTCGAGGTCTCTGTGCCACACGTCCACTAGCCAGTGATCTTCTCTTTTAAGCTCTAGCTTCTCCTCCCACGTGGCCTCAGGCATTTGAAGGATAGTCTCGATCCTTGGGAAGGTGGAGTCATAAGTTGTGGGGAAATTGGTGTAGAGCCTCTTCATACTCTCCAGAGATTGTATCAAGTCTAAGAGCTTGTTGGCTGTCCGCACAGCCCTACTGATTCCCATGTTTTTGACATATGTGACTTGTCGGAACCAATCTTTGGTGGTTTTCTCCAAGTTCTTCCTTCTTTCCATTTTGTCAATCTGTTCTTTGGAGAGCAACTGTGGTGTGGTCGTGGAGGTGGTAGGCAGGTCGTCCACTGAGGACCATTGTTGTATATAATCAGTCAACGCTGCAACCTGCTCCTTGAGCTCATCCTTGGAGATTTTATCCTGCTTTATCAGGTGTACCACTATGGCCACCGACTCCTCAAGGTGCTCGACCTTCTGCTCTCTGGTTGCTGTCCCCAAGTCAACAGTGGAGATATACTATAGGCATTGCAATTTGTGCTGCTCGGGAACCAGAAGCATCCATTGTTATCTTGGATCAGACTTTGGGCTTCTTCTCCTTCTTCGTTGTGATCTGGGATCGAGCCAAGATGGCCTCCAACCTTGCCCTTGGGTCCTTTAGCACTGGGGTCATCTTCTCAAGTTGTCTTTCCAACCATTCGGGTATAACAGACTTGTCCTTGGGTGAATCACGGCTACCTTCGCCCTTCTCATTCAAAGGCAAGACTTTTGCTTCCTTTCCCTTTTGGGGTTCTCCTTTCTCTTTGGTAGCATCCTCCTCTTCATCGGAGTCATGAACGAACACGAGGCGCTTGACGGGCAGCCCAGTGGATGGTTTCCGGGTGGGGCTCTCTTCCTTTGCTACTTCTTCTTTCTTCTCCTCGGTAGCCTCGGCCTCGGGGCCTTTGACGACATGGGCTTCAACCTCGGTTAAGTCCTTTGTCTGTTGCTCTTCTGGTGGTTGTCCCTCTTCACCATGTGGTGACTTTTCTGCCTCCGCCCCAACGTCCTTCAGCTACCACGCCACTTCCTCCTCAAGGTCCTCATCGAAGGTCTGGATGATTTCCTTAGCCCCCGAGCCACCCTCCTCGTCCCCGCTCTTGGAAGAGCCTGTCTCTTCCTCCTCATAGACCACCCTGTCGATGGCTCGGGGCTCGTACTCGGGGTGCTCGTGATACTCATCAGCCTCCTCCTCGATAGACTTTGAGGCCTCCTGTTCTCGTTCCTCTAACTCTTTTGAGATTTGCATCATGGCTTCCATAGCTGGCGGCCCTGTTGGCGGTTGTGAAGGCTGAGTCATTGCAAGGACCTGGGCGAGGGCTGCTTGGAGAGTTGGATTCATCAAGATTTGGGAGAGCTCAGGGGGAAGGTTCGACATATGCCTTGTAAAAGCCTCAGGCATAGTGGTAGTGGGAATATGCGATGTTATTGTTGCTAGAGGAAGTGACGTGATTGGCGACATGGCAGCAGAAGAAGGGGGAGTGGTCATGCCGGAAGAGGAGTCAACGTTAATTACCGACTCGGCCGGGGGTGAAGGAGCAAGATGGACAGAAATGTCCACCGCTGGCGGAGATGCGGCGACCATAGCTAGGGAGACGGGCGGTGCAATAGAAGGAGCAGGAAGAGCCAATGGAGGCCGGGATTCCTCTGCACCTTCTATTTGTTTAAGCCTTTTGGGAGACGAGCCTCCCATTTCTTTCTTTGTTGGGGCCTTTGGATCTAGAGACTGCGTGATCTCTGTTCCTTTCCTTTTCTGGGACCTGGTGACTGGAGGAGACTTGGAGGTTTCACCAGTCGACGCAGTGGCAGCAACATCCTCTATGGCACTTGGCTCGCTTTTGAGCCCTTCATAGGTCAGGACCACCCCTTGTCGCTTTAGATGTGCCAATTGTCCATCGATCCACTCCCTGGTGCGAGTTATGATTGGCTGGGTGATGGTGTCCAAGTCATCAACCTCCTGTTCGTCCCAGTCGATCGACGGTATTGGGAGATTGGCAACCGTAGGGTACCTCAGATGCATGATCATGGACTTGTCCTCCTCGACTTGGTCTGGTACTGGGAATGGCTGCACCCTCCTTAGGAATAGTACCGTCATGCGCATGTAGTGCCTTGCGCGCACTTCTTTGTCGTCCTGGCAGTCTGCCCATAAATCTTCAATGTGGTACTAATGGGCATATGCTGGCCCCAGGGCTTTTCTGACGTGGCCATGCGGGTCCATCTATGGGCGAGCGGTGTACCAGTCGAAATGGTATTCCTTGAGTTCCTTCTTAGAGTTACTGGCACACTGGGAGGTCTGTAATCAGTACATGCCCTAGCCAAGGGTCATGGGGTAGGAGATCCCCGCTATGTGCTTGTTGTTGAAGATGGCCTAGAGGTGTTGGAGTTGCTGAGAGAGCTCCAGGAGGATGATTTTGTCATTGGGGTATCGGGGCAGCCTATTTGGCCTTTCAGTGAAACCTTGGGCCCGGATATACGTGAATTTTGGAAATTGGATGAATAGAAAAACATATTGCTTTAGGAGCGCCCTGGCACTGTGGGAGACCCTCCTCTCGAAGTCTTCAATGATCAACCTGATGATGTGGCCGATGAAGGCATCGTTAACCCTGCAGTACTCCCTTTTCAAGTTGCGGTACTGGAGCTGCAGATACTTGTCGTAGGCTTTAAGTCCTCGCTTCTTCCCCTGATCGGGCGCTACAAACAGTCCGCTGTACTGCCTTTGATCTGCCAGGGAGTAGACAAGGTAGGAGGCCATGTAGAACTTGGAGCTCTTCTTCACATTGACGAACTGCTCGTGGAAGCAGTTGCTAATGATGCCTCCCCAATAAAATGAGACCTTGGTTGTAACGTCCTCATTTCCTCGCAGGATCTGCTCAATATAGTACACCATCCACTCCTGGAAGTAGGCGGCCATTGGGAGACCCATAACCCTGCTCAACATGGTCACCAGGTCATGGTAGTCCTCGTGGAAATCGCTACGGAAGAGTTCCTGGGGAACCTTCGTAGCACTGCCCCATTTTTCCTTAAGCCAATGGAGGTTGATTGACTTCTTGCACCCTGTTGGATTAGCATCCCACGCCGCCTGGCATTCTTCTAATGTGGGGACCTCCATCTGTTGGAACGTGGGAATGTGGAATGTCTTGGTGATCCCTTATGATGACATGTCTACAAGAATGTTTCCTTCTTTATCCATAATTGTTCTGGTATCAGTTTGATAGGCTTCCCGGCAAGCCATGACTAGTTCGGGCGCCACGAGAGAGGGAGGGAAACCGGCGGCCTTGGCTATTCCACTCTGCCGTATTATTCTGGCGTTCTTTGTTGTCAGGTTGACCCTGACCCTTTGAGTGAATTCATCTATATCTACCTGGCCAATATTAGTATCTGAAATTTCCTTCCAGTCCGTTGAGACCTTTGAGTGGAGCGGCTCGCCCTGGAACTGATACTTCATTTGATCTTTGTCTTCCTTTCTCCGAGGGGCCCTTCCTAACTTCTTGCCCTTATCCTTTTCAGCGGATGCCCCTGATGTTCCTGCACCCGATTCCATATATCCTACAAGCAAGGGCAAAGTCAGTGCAATAGATTACCAAAAACATTCATGTTAGGCCATATCCTGAAAACAATATCTACTTCAAATAATCAATCAAGCATACCATGGATCTTATCTCTAGACGTTATTGTTCTCTGTTTCAGGGCGTTTGGACAATCTAGGCCCAGAGGGCCGGACTTCCCTGGCAGGAATGTTTTCTGGAAGGGAAAACGCAACGAAAAGCTCCCGGAGACCCTCCTTGGCCAAATTTTAATGTTTCGAGGAGCTTATGATGAAGAGGGTCAAAATTCAGGATGTGGGTCGAGGTCATATTCCAGATTGGGGATCGTTTGGATGGATTCAAGGGGCCTCAGAGGTTCTAGGTCGGAAAGCTACTAGGAGATAGCATTTTGGATGACAGAGAGCTGACAGAAATCCGAGGACGGAAGTTCGTGGTCCGGGGCCCGGAGGGCCAAAGGGAGGCTGATGCTAAGTCATTTTGCTTTCAAAGGCTCGGGCCGGTGACATCGAGAAGGCGTTTAAACTTCGTCGTCTGGGATGGAAATCCTCGCACGAAAGTCTGAGAGGAGAAGTCCGACGAGGGAAATCCGGCAGCATATCCTACATTCATGAATCTTGACGGCATTTGGCAGGCCAGAGCTAGGAGGGTAGAGTTCTGAGCAGGATCCTTGTTTGGAACGGTGGGTGAGGGCCGGAATCCTGGGACACAGGGCCCACGCGTGTTGACGACCGCGAGGAATTCTGGCAAGAACCCACGGCAGATGGAAGCTCGGGGCCCGGCGACCGGGTGGACGGGGTGCAATTTCCCTGACGGCGGGAGAGCGACGGACTTTTGAGAATGAAAGTCTAGACACAGGGGTCTGGGAAGTCTAATGGATGTGGATGTGAAAATGCAAGACAACGGCGAAGCGGAAGGCGGGGCCCGGAGCACAGAAGGCACTGATGACTTCGCTGAAAGACCTCGACGTGGAAAATGACAAAAATCAGACCAAAGAAACCTGACGCCCAGATCCCGAAAGTCAGAATGCCGGACGGGGTTTGCTGTTAGCGATGATGGGTGAGAGACGGAATTCCGAGAATGGAAGTCCGGACACCGGGGCCCGAAGGCGTCAGCGACTTAAGAATTTTGATCGCCAGTGGTTAACAGCGGAGAGGAGGGCGGAGCCCAGGGAGCAGGAAGCCAGGCGACGCTTGCCTTGGGAGAAGACAAAACACAGGCGAAACTCCAGGGACGGAGCTCCGGGGTCCGAAACCCGAGGGGACCAAAGGACACATTCATTTTCAAGTTTAGGCGGCGAGGAACATGTCGGGGTCCGGAAGCCGGGAGGCAGGGGCAGGTTTGTAGTTGAAGCACGGCGGAATGCAAGCGGAACCCCGAGAAGGGAAACCCGACAAACCGGGCCTGGAGAGGAGGATTGCCATCGGCGAGTGTTCGACATTTTGAATTTTGATGGCGAAGGCTGGTTTCGGGCCCGGGGAGGACATTTTCCCTGCGCGAAGAACAACCAAGGTAGGGAGAAGTCCCGAATCGGCAAGGAGGGCATTTTAGGTGGTTTGCTTGGTTTTCTACCACATGGGTTTGGTGTGCAATTTAGTGTTCTACCTCTTTATGCCTTCTTCATAATTTGTTCACTTATTTAGATCTTTGAAAATCATGAAAAACACGCACGAGAGGGCAACCGATGGCCTACCTCGAACACGCGGAGCGGGGAGATGTGGGATCCACCTACGTTGGTCGGAATGATGCTGACGGCGATGATCATGACGCTGTCGAAGGCGGTGGGCTCCAAATGATGGCTTGTCCAATTCGCTCCAATCTTGTTTGTGAAAATGACTTGGTCGGATTGGAAATTTTGTACCCCAGCCACCATAAATGCCTGCATTTAATGCCCATACGGCCGCGAGATAAGGTTGGTGGAATTTGAAAATAGGTCGGTGGTGGTGGCGGGAACTTCGGGACCTGGCGACTGGGAAGACGTGGTGTGACGACCGCCATTTTGGAGATTTCCCATTGGTCGGTCGACGACGGTGGTGAGCGGTTCGGGGCCCGGAGCGTGGGAAGCCGACAGGGATCCACCGTCGAGGACAATGGAACCGTCACGGAATTCCAGGTACAAAATTTTGGACGCCCGAGCCCGGAAGACCCTACGACATGCAGGAACACACGCAAACCGTGGTCGGCGAAGAGGATGGCGGGACCTAGGGGGCGGGTCGCCACAGGAGGTTTGGCGTCGGCGGACAACAAAACCAATACGGAACCTCAAAAGCGGACTTTCGGGGCTCGAGGCTCGGAGGGGTGGGCGTCGCCCAGAAGATTTTGACAAGTTTACAAATGGCGAGAGGTGGATCGGACCCCGGGGTTCGGAAGGATGCCCAGTGGACGCCGCAGGAAACGACAATCCCAGGGGGAAATTCGGTTAGGGAATTCCAGACGTCTGGGCCCAGCAGGCCCCGGGGCCGTTTAGGGCCAAATAGCCAGAGAGATTCCGCAAGGCTCCAGAATGCAGCAAAAACCAAAAGCGGAGGCGTGATCAGTTTATAATGGAACTTTGGAGCAACATCGACCATCCAAAGCATCGAAAAAAAAGGGGTAGGCAAAATGAGGCGGCCCCAGAACGACCCGACAAGGTGAAAGAAAAGAGGGTCCCCGTTCTGAACGGGGTGTGTGTACTAGGGGCACAACAGTTAGGTTTTAGTTAACTGATGTTAGTTATCAATTGACTCTCATATCAAATAAGTTTTGCGTGTTGCAAAGTCCAATCAGTTTAGTTTAGAATTAGTTAACTAAGGTAGTTTTCTAGTTAACTATTAGATTGCATACATTTAGACTTAATAATAACTCTTGCATGCTTGCAATAATGATGTTAACTCAAGGAGATTTTAGGGTTCCCTACTCCTTTGAGGTTCTATAAATAAGAGCACCCTGCTCATTGTATTTTAACTTTTGTTGTGATAACAAATTATTGTGCCCACCTTGCCATGCAATATTGCTATTTTGTATTGGTTCACTTTGTTAATATAAAGATGGTTTAATCGTCTATTATGTGTGTGTCTCATTATGCAATTGGATGTCCCAGATTTATTATTGTTTTAATAATCTTTATTTTATGTCTACACCTTAGATAGGTATTCTACCTCCTTGGGAATTTAGAAATAGAGATTATCGTTCGATGTTGTTTTTAATAATATTTCTTTCATATCTACACCTCAGATAAGTATCCTACCTCCTTAAGAATTTAGAATAAATATTATCATCTAATGTTTGTTTCCAGTAGTCTACTTTCATCCTACACCTCAGATAGAGTGTTCCACCTCGGGAATCTTGAGAACTAGCTTACCATTTCATGTCATCTCCAATAACCTTTATTTCAGCCTACACCTTGGATAGAGTGTTCCACCTCCTTGGGAATCCTGAGATAGAATTTATGGTCAAACATTCCCAATTGCTCCTAATTCCTCTTGCTCTATTTTTATAGAGGAGATATGATAGTTTTAGTGTTAGCCTAGTTGTAGTTAAGATCTATAGAAACCAGAGAAAACCTTAGCTGCAATGTTCTTTGTTTTATAACCTTGTGCCTCTACCAACAGAGTCAAAAAGATAGGAATTTAGAATACTTTACTTTTTATGCATATCAACAAAAGAGGGAGCTTACCCTCCTAATTTGAAGAGCATTTAATACTATGCACAGTTGTCTATTGCCAATACGCACTCTAGAGGTGAAAATTGTAACACCAACAACTATCAACCAAAATTTCATTAGTAAGTCATCAGTTAGGATCAGAGAATTATCAAACAGAGTTACATGCATAATCAATCCTCCTAGAAGAATAGAAAAAAATCATCAAACATTTGGCATAATCCTTTAATCTTAGGTTTTCTTAGAAACACATTTTCTTCATTTTGAACCAAGCAACAATCTCATCCATAATCAACAAAAAATAATTCATCTCATTATCAAACCAGAATTAGACATCATCTTCTAGATCTCTTATAAATATCCCCTAGTTTAGTCATTTTCTTGAAAAGCTATCAAGTAAGTTGCTAAATTAGTATCAACATTTGTGAATAATTTTTCTTAGTGGTAATTATTCTACCCCTAATTTTATAAGTTCCTTAACACCTTCCTTCGCTTGGACTCATTAGTCTAGGACAAGCAAGGATTATCAATCAAAATCAAATAAAAAATGAGATCTAGTTAACTATTATTTTCTTTAGGTTTCATATCTTACATCCATTTATCAAATATCCACATCAAAAACTTTGGTTCAGAACTCTACTTAGTGTGTCTCTTTCCAAATCCATCAAAAAGACATGACTTCACAACACTACCTCCATCCTAACTACAACATGATTCAATATGATCAAACTATTCCCTCACAATACACATCCTATGCCATCATAAACCCCCAAAAACAATTCACCACATCTAACCCATACACTCAAGCTCCTACATTCTCCACACACATCACCAACTCCATGACATAGCCTCCACAAGTCCCAAATTCAATCCTAATTACAACATGCACCTACATAATCAATATACCTACCCCATCATGTCACAACGGTAGACCAATCCACCTAACTACATACATTCACAACAAAACATCCCTCCACAACATCAAAAACCCATCATCATCAAACTACCTCCAAGTTCAATGATCATCACATCATGTATCCACTTACAATGCAATCAACACACCACCCATAATAGATCACAACAATCTAGCTTTGTAAATTCAAAATTTGCAACAACAAATGGTAAATATCCATAGGGGCCCACAAAAAAGAGTTATATGATGGAGGATATATGTCACTATCTTTTTGATGGGCAATACCCATGACACCTTCTCATCATACTCAAAATGCTCAACATGCTCAACCCACATTAAGCTCACAAATGCCACCTAACATTCAAATATTGGAAACTGTTCAAGATACCACATAGTGATCACCTTTTAGATTCAACAACAACAAACAATGAAAGTACACTCCTTTGGGACAGCCCATTGAATCAATCCTTCAAAAAATTGTCCAATCCAACTTAATAACACTACCAAAAATTGACCACTATGAGTCAGGACTTTTCAAACCGTCTTAGTGAAACAAAAATGATTTTTGTGAATATCATACGGAAAATGGATATAAAACTCCCAACTATTTCAAATTGAAAGACCTTATTTAGGACTTGATAGACATAGGTGATATCATTTTTGAGGATCATCTTGAAAATCTATCCAATAATAATCACATCAATAATATATGTAGCTCACGTGACGAGAAATAAAACATGTATCAAGATAATTTTCCTGAGCAAGATCAAAACCATTCACCTATGTCTAGAAATGGCATAACATATCCACCTCATTTAAATTCATAATAGGTCAACTTAAAGAAACATGCCCACAAGAAGCCTCCATATCTCCTCCCATTCCTTCATCCCTAAAACCTTTATAAAATCAATCCATAGCATCCTCATCAACTAAGTCATCCAATGATAACACCTATCTTGATTTTCCCCAAGGGCTATCCATGATAGATAATCCAATGCTTGATACAAATCCAATCTATAATCATGAAATCTTAGACCAAGCACAACCATCCATCCCATCACCCATCATACCCACTCTAGTGATTCCTATCCAAATTGTATTACCACCATCCCAACATATTGAAGCCATCCAAGATCCCTTTATTCCTACCACATTATCAAAGCTTGATCTATGTCAAGAATACAATCCAAATCCTATCATTGATCAATATTCCACTATCCATTTCCATGATTCTGAAATAAAAAATGATCCCATCCATACACCAACAACCTCTACTTCCACAAATGAGACACTTGCTTCCACTAGAAACATAGATGATCTCTCCCTTGTTCATCCAAAACAAGAATATTTCTCTTTAGAAATATTTGAAAAGAATGGAGTTATAGCTAAATTCAAATGAATCCTTGAAGGTATCTCATAAAAAATTGAATACATAAGCATAAAGATGGAGAAAGCACCAGCAACCTATCAACTCAGACCACTTTCTTTTGTTAGAGAAATCTTTCTATTGATGAGAATATGACAACCATTGATGATTCCCAACAACACAAAGAAGAGACAACATCTCATTATCAAAAAAAGTATATCATATTGCAAACAAGATATGACAAAAATGTCGTATAAAGGAAAATGATTAGGCCTACATGAATAGGTTATTCTAAAACCAATATATTTTTTTAATAATCCTAAATATCAATGATTTGGTTATTCATGAATCAATAAATCTAACCATGTTAGTAGTACCTCCACGATATTGGAGGAAAATTTATCTAATGCAAACATCAACATAGGAGTCATGAATAGTCCTTATCATAAGGTTGTTGCCAACACTCCTCCAATTCATGTCATAGACCATCATTCCCCAATTCTTCCATCCACTAATTGGGACCAACAAAAGAAAAATCCTTACAAAGAAAAAGATCAAAGTCAATATTTTCAAGCTAATAAATCCAAAAGTCAAAGTGGACACATAAATTCAAAATGGATCTCAAAAAAGATGGATCATGTAAAGCATGCAATCAACATCCAAATCCAAATCCAATAGTCAATGAAACTATTGAGCCACATCAAAAAATTCCTTCAAACTATCAAAAGTGTCCACCTCCTTCAAAGCAGACTTCAATACCAATACACAAGGTGTATATAATTTTTGGTCCTAAACAAACTCAAAACTCCATATTCACATTCCATCATTCACCATCCCAAGTTTAGACAATAAAAGATCTACAATCCAAACTATTAAATAATTCATCTCCATCTCATATCCTCCATCAAAATCCACCATCCAACTAAAAATCCAAAAATCTTAAATCCCACATTCATCGTGTCTTGGAAACAACACTTTATCATAAGGACTCTAATGGCACTTTATCATAGTGTGCAAATTTAGATAAAGCCAACTCTAGTACCCAAGTGTATCACAATAGCATTCATAAGCTATATACAAGTGCTACTATTTTGACAAAGCAAATCCTCAAGGAAGGACATTATTGGCACACTATAACAACAACATTTGCATCAACACCACTAGGCAGTCCAACATAATTAGTGATCATTCAAAAAAATAAAAAATAAAAAATAAAACAAAAAAAAGTAAAGATAAAAAAATCATCCTCTAGTGAAAACCATTCTTATGGTGTTTTGGGCAAGTACCCTGATGAAAACCTGGCAAACAGGCATCATGTGTAACAATCAATTATCTATGTGTACCATTATAGTTGGAAGCATCTTATCTTGTGCATCATGTCATTAATCCTAAAACCACTATCCATCCATTCTACTTACATCCATCTTCCCTATTCCTCTTGATCTTGATAAAAACTAGAGGCATATACTTCAAAACATGCTTTTGGAAAAATCTTGACATGGTCATTTCCTTTGACCATATACTGTCCTATGTCATAACCTCACCTACATAGCACTATCCAAACATTTCACTTGAGTCAAACATGTTATCATATTATGAGACAGTCCTTGGAAGTAAAATCCCTTATCCTAGATCTACTTGCATAATGTATATCCTTCACATATCCATTTCCATAGATTGCTAGACACTGGGGGCAGGTAATTACATCTTGCTTTGGAACAAATCTTGATGTATGTCTTCTAGCTCACTTTATTATTTGGACACCTTCAAAAATACAAAAAAAAATTATCTTGAAAAACAAAAAAAATATCGATCATGTCCCACCATCTTATGAATAAATCTTTTCATCAAACTTTCCACCATCAATATTAATCCAAATAATCCCTATCAATACCATCAAGCTCCTATATTCTAGTGGGTTATCAAACTATCTAACATATTTCATTCCTAGACTGGCTACAAATCTTGATCCATCTTATCCAATCAATCAATCATTAGGATGTATCATTCCCAATCATTGTGTTATTCTTATCTTAACAAAACTATCCTTGCATTGTTCCTATCTCAAAAATGTTATCCTATCATCAATCAATAAAATCATATCAATCAACTTTAGCTTGGCTATTGACAAGATCTCAAAAGGTCTTCAATATTGACACATCAATATCTCTTCATCATTCATCCATATCATCATCAATAAAAATCCAAAAGCATTTAAATATTCCAAAAAATCCAAAAAGCATTCAAAAATTTCTAAAAAAAATCCAAAAACAAAAAATTTCCAAAAAAATCCAAAAACAAAAAAATCCAAAAATAGCATTGTCCACCATATTCATAAAAATTTCCATTGTCTAGACACAAGATTTAAGAAAATACAAACTATGCAACATCCCAACACATTGAGCATTCATGAAACAATTAGGGATAGAAGACTCTACCTAAACTATCTACAAAACTATTGATCAATTGCCAAATCCACTTCAAACATCTTATCAAACCAATCATGTCTTAACAGATACATTTTTCCTACAATGGACATTATCACTATTGAGCAAATATCTTTTCTGGCAAGAAAATCTGATAGTTGTTGATCTGTTTATCTTTGAGTCTTTTTATTATTTGATTTATCTTATTGTTCTATTCCAATGTTCCTCAAGGATATCTCAAAATGATTAGAGGAGCAAGAATGGGGAAGGTCATTACTTTAATATGTCATGTTTGTGGAATGTTTTTAAGTGTTGCTATGATAGGTATATTTCCTTGTGTGTATTGGACTAGATTCAAGCATTAACAAATCACCCTATGTATATAAGGTCATCAATTACCTTTATGCATTAGGGTTATCATGTTGTGAAATTATGTTTCCTTATATATTTTGACAAGGTTTTATCATGTCTAGTACATTTAAGCACAATCCTTGTTTATTGTGTCTTAGTCTTGACAACGAATACTGAAGTTACTAAGGCTTGTCTCAACTTGGTGTACATATATCCACTTATCTCTTTATCAAATCTTTAGAAAAAAAAAAAAAAAAGTCGCCATCACAATTCATGCTTTGGTGTGCATACATCTTGCCACATAATAAAATGATCTATGATGATAATCCTGCATTGATGTGTTGTGCAATTTTTCGCACACACGCCCCGCTATAAGCAAGGACCCTCTTTCGCTTCGGTTTTGGTGTTTTGGCCCTTTCTTTTTGAGGTTTTGTCTTACTTGGGTATGTGCTAAAAAGTTTATTTTGAATGCCCAAGTGTTTCCCCTAGGTTATTTATTGAAAATCTTAAGGTCTGGATGAATTTCGGGCTTTTGCCCTGAATCAGGATTTTTCGTATGAGACGGATTTTCCCGGATCCTGCTTTAATTTCGGATGGATCTTGTTGCTCGGGACTTTTGGGTCTTCGCGGATTTCCATGTGAGATGGATTTTCCTAGATTCCGCCATGTCGTCGGCTCCCCGGGTTTCATGACTGTCTTATCAAGTGCATTAATGGCTTTGTACGCGCTTTGAAGGCTAGATCCTACTTGATTTCTGAGATCTTTTGCACCATTATGTTCACTATTTTCCGTCGTTTGAGCTAAGAAGTGCTTTCCTGTGATTGATTGACTTCGTTTTGGGGCTTGAATTAATTGATTTGGTGGCTATTTCTTTTGCGTTCTTGACTCTATTTTTTGTAAGACTCTGTTGAGCTTCGCGTTTGCTGCTTCTAGGATCAGTTCCTGCTTTTTAATGGTATGTGTCTGATTACTCTACTTTGAATTGAATTATGAATGGCACATTGGTATTGTGAGGGCCTGTGGGATTTGAATTCCTATGTATTTGTTTATTTTGTGCTAGGGTTGTTCAGTATTGCATCCTTTGTCATCTCCTAGGTGAGTTTTGAGTTCATGTGTCCATCTGCGTTTTAATGAATCTTGCCTGAGAGTAATTAGTAAACCCTAGTGATGACTCAACAGTCGAAACAACTAAAGTCTGAGCTTGCATGTGTGCTAATGGCGGATGAATAGGGTTCAAACCTAGGGAAGTGCCATATCAGGTGATTTCGTCTTAGGATTGACCTAGAATACAAAGAAAATTCATGAGAGTGGTGCAAGAGCACCTTGGCTTAACTCCAAATTTGTTGTGAATAATTTTTGGCTTGTACTGACCTTAGCCAAGTTAGGATGTTTGTGTATTTAGGTTGGACCTTAGAAGGTCTTGTGTGGGTGTGTTGAATTAATCATTAGCATAGATGTCATCCTAGTTTAATCATGTTTTTAAATTTTGGCTTTAATGAGCTTTGGACAGTTTGGATGAGCTTTAAATGTGTAACCACAACATCCTTGTTGTTTGAAGATGCCATGGGACAGTTCAAGAGCTGTTGGTTCGAGATCAAGGTGTTAGAGGTCCTATGTTTGAGGATCATGACACAATCATGGCATAATGGAAGTTGCAAAATATTGTTGTAAAGTTGCATGGCAAGATTTATGGAATTGCATGCAATTTAGAGATTGGAATCCCTTGAAATCAGGGGTAAGTGGTCGAGCAACTTCCCTTGAATGGTGGAAAAGGCATCAAAAGTAGTGTGTGGCTCGTAGAGAGCAGTTAGAGTACTTGTAATCAAATTTTGGTTTTGAAAAAAATAGAAGCTCTCGGCCTTTTCTGTATTTTCTGTGTTTTCCTGCAAACCCCGTGTGTTTTCAGAACAGTGATATATAATGTGTTAAATGAGTTGATTTGGCATTGGTATTGTGTTTACACAACAAGTAGTAGCATTCTATCTTTTGTAAATAGTTTCATTCGGTTTAGAGTAGGTGTTTTTGTGTAAATAAAGTAGAATTTAGGTGTTTGTTGTCTCATTCTGAACAGTCTGCTTTGTCAATGGCTTCCCCATTAAATCCAACCGTGGAAACATCCTGAGTTTGGATTGAAATGTTAGGGAAGCCAATAATTTGTAGATATTTAGCTATAGGAAGCATGGAAAAGCAGTCAAGCATTTTGAAAACCAAACCCTAGGCGAGCTATTGTAACCCGGTTAGGAGTTTGGTAGAGAAAATTGAGAACTTAGGCAGGGGAAAGGTGCTACTGTATAGAATTCGTACGGTTCCAGACAGGGCTAGACAAGTTCTCCACATAGTAAAAGGATTGGAGCTTTAATCAATCCATTGATAATAGTTTTGAAGGAGGAAACAGTGAAACCCTAGAAGATAGGGCAATTAGGCCTCCTCTCCAAGATCATAGGAAACCCTTGTATGGTACTGACAAAGACCTGACAACCTATGCAAGATTTAAAAGCCTGAAAAGGGTGTCAGGAAATGTGTTTTGTTTGCTAGGTTGTGTGGAGAATTTGGGTAGACAAAGCAAAAGAGTGATTGGTAAGGGCTAGTAGAAACTAGGCCCTCTCAAGGCAAAATCTAGAGATCAGGTAGTTTGAGGACAGTATAACCTCCAAGATGGATTCCAATGGAGCTGAAATGCATGGAAACAGAGCATCTATCTCCCCTGCATAGAGTTCAAGTCAGATGGAGAAGTTGGCACTTCGACCCTTCTAAGTCCAAGGAAGAATAGTCAGTTACAAGAAGGTGTGGGTCTTCTAGAGGTAAAGCACTAGTGGAGAACTCTTTGAGAAGAGTTGGAGCAGGACTAGGATAGTCTTCTGAGCTCAACAAGAACCCTTGGTAGTAGGTTCCAAGCACGAGACAGAGGAAAGTCTTCTACAAGATAGTGCAAGCAACCTTTGGTCTTATCATACACCAGAGAGGTTCGTCTCTAACTTACCCTAAGTTAAACTTGTCAAAATCCATAGTCGGTTCAATGTCTGGATGAAATCGGGCCTCTCCATCCCTTTTGGATTCCCTTCGCTGTGACCATTCGAGATCATTGACATATCATATCGACCACCTTAAGGTTCGCCGAAGTGGTCTTCCTAGGTTCATGTTGTATCATCGTAACACTATCATTTTCACACCGATGAAATCTTTTATGCACATTAGTCGGCGAGACCTTTGCTTTCGCCGAGACCTCACCCCGTGAGGAGATGTCTCATCGACATGCTTGTTCATCCTCAATTTCGGCAAGACAAGTCCAAGTCACCAAGAGGTCATGGCGGGATCCAGTAGCTTTACCGATCTTTTGTTTGCTTCGCCAGGACATCCATCCTTCGGCGAGACCTCCCATCGAGCACTTTTCGCTCTCGCCGAGCCTCACTCTTTGCAGTCGCTATAACCCTTCAAAGATGGGGAGATGTCATGTAGGTCATTCTATGTCTCGCCGAAGCCCTTTACGAGTTTGTATTTAGTCGCCAGGACACTGTGATTCTCATGCTGAAAGTCTTTTTGTCGGCAAGACAAACCTCATCGCCAAGAGCTCATAGCGGGTTCCTTTCATCTTGCCGATCTTCCGTTCTGTCGTTGAGACCTTTGCCATTTGGCGAGACCTTACTGCGAGCTCCCTACTCTTGCCAAAATATTTGCTTTTGGCGAGACTCCTAATGGTCACTAGGATGTTGTAGTGAGGCCTTCTTTCTTAGTGAGCCCAGATCTTTTCGCTGAGACCTTTAGCCGAATTCAAACCAAGCCTTAGTCGGCAGAACACCGCCTCTTCACTGGGACCTCCTATTGAAAACTTGAGTCTGGCCGAAGTGTTTGCTTGGACCCATCAGTCGGTGAGACATGATACATTCACCAAGACCTTACCCCAACTGACCTTTGATCACATCGATGTTGTTTGCTATATCGTTGTTCGCCAGGATGTTACACCGAAACCACTAAGTATTAGCAAAACCCATCCTAGTGACTTCCTTTGGTGAGATTCCCCAGCTTCGCCGAGACTTCTCGACAAAGTGATTAACTCTTATTGAAACCTACATTCTGAGAATCTCCATTGGTCTGGAATTGTGCCTAAACTGCGGATGTCCATTAGGTCCAGATTTCTCTGAAATCCGCCGTCTCCCAGATCTCCCGAAATTCCTCCTTGGCCCGTTCTTCGCGAAAATCTGTCCCTCACGAATTTCCCTAAAAGTTGATGAAACATAAAGAAACATGAGATAATTGGATTTGTTTATAATTTGTGATGCATTTGATGATTATTTCATGTCATAGTTGGATCTTTCATGTGATTTATTGATGAAAAATGATCAGGTTTGATGATTAAGTAGGTGTTTCTTGGTTTTTTCGTTGGAATTCGATCAGTCTGGAATTTCCCAAAATTCCTCTCTGGCCCAGATTCCGTGGATGGTCTTGAAACCCAAAATTTGTTGTGGTCATTTTATGTGAATTTTAATAACACCTTGACTATATGAGATGAATTCTAATGGTGTTTTAATGGAGTAACCTTGCTTTCCTATGGTTTTTATTATGTTTTCATGTTGAGTGCAGGCTGAGTCAAGCAAGGTAGTAGCTGGTTCTTCATTGTCTGATGCAGAGAGGATTAAGCTGGACATTAAGAGCAAGGTCCCTGAGAGAAAAGTCACTTCTGTCTGGTCAAAGGTGACTGATACAAATGTTGGCCTCTGGGACTATGAGGAGTTTAAAGCAAGGATGGTAGCTAAGGATCCTCCTTTGGTGACTAGAAGGATGATGGAATCAGGATTGTCCCATGTAGCCGATTTCCCTTCTACAGTGCAATGCTATGAGCTGGTCCTTGAGTGTGCCAGGAACTATGATCAGGATACACAGAGGATTATTGGGCCTCAAGGGAGAGTTTTTGCCAATCTCAACCCGGTCTCCATTTCCCAAACCTTCAACATGCCAGATAGATCTCATGTGGTGGGATTCACCATTGAGGCAGCTCAGGAATTCTATGATGACCAAACTGTAAAATCATAGCAGCTAATCAATTCTTGGCTGGAGAAGCCCAAGTATCACTACTCCAAATTGCCTAAGCAGCTGTTCAGAGCAAACTTCAAGAAGGATTACTACGATGCCATCACCTTTCTTAGCAGGGTGTTTGGATTGAAAAGTGCTGGTACATTTGAGAATTGGATGTGTCATGCCATTGTAAGGATGGAACAAGAGAAAATTGACTACCATTGGGCAGGGGTCATCAGCCAAGTAATTCACAGGTAATTTTCCAATGTGTTGCAGACAAAGACCTTCATAATGACCTCATATTTGGTCTATGCACTTGCTAGATTCCATCCATACAGAGGATTGGATACAAAGGGAATTTTCGGAAAGGATATTATCTATGAAGTTTATCCTTAGTTGTATTTAGGAAGCTTGGACTATAGGAGGGAAAATGATGCATTTACCATGCATATTACTAGAATGCTTCAGGAGGCAGAGCATGTTTGGATTTCAAATTTAGCCAAGGAGCTCATCAAGAGGTATGGGGCGTGGTTCATCCAGTTCCCTACTTTCTCCTACATTCGGGTTGATGGCTGTCAAAGGGCTCCATACAGACTTCCAAGGTATCCCACTGACCTCATCATATTGTTGGAAGTAACTAGATAGATTTTTGATTTTGATGCCATTGTCAAAAAGGACAAGCACAAGACAGGGTTTGGTGGGGATTTTCCCCTAAGGATTGGCACTGGAGAGGTATGTCCTTCCATCAGTTCTGCCCAGGCTTCAGAAGAAGAATTGTGAGCTCTTGGCTTGTCTTTCCACTCTAAGAGATCCAGATTTGACATCATAGGGGAGGCTCAAAAGAAGGCCAGTAGGGAGTACAACCATAAGGTTAATTTAGAGGACTATTGGTCCAATTGCAGTGATGAGTATGAGGTTAGAAGGAAGAAATTCTCCTGGCTTCCAGTTGATGTAGTTTGATTATATAATGTAAGGGTAGTGCCTGACCAATTGGAAGATGATGGAAACTTGATCCAAGATCATTCCTATGAAGCCATAAAGGATAGGCCAATCGGTGATGTGGATTGGTTGGAGGAGGAGAGGACAGAACTGAAACAATTGATGGATCCAGTCCTCAAATTTACTAGGATGTGGCTCAAACACACGGTATGGGAGTTGGAAAACGAGGGAGTACAATGCACCTATGCCCTAATGGGGGACTTAGATTCCCATTCTACTTCTAAAGAGTCCACCTAGCAAGATCCCAAGGGCAAAGGGAAACTGGACTCTCCTGTCAAAATTAAATCTAAAGGTGTTCAAGAAGAAGAAGCCCAGGGAGCAGAAAAATAGAGGAAGCTAAAGGCCAAGAAGAGAACAAGGACTAAGAAGTCCGAGTAGAGTCTTGAGGCTGATGCTCCTATGCCTAAGAGGAAAAGAATTTTCAAATTATCAGAGAAGGCTAGCTCCAAGGTTGGGGAAGAAATTTCCCCACCAGTAATAAATGTTGAAAGTTCAGAGGAGAAGGCCAAAGTGTATGCAAGGAAGTCTAGGACTCCTTCTCCCAGGGACAGTGTGCCTAAGGTTGACCTACCTCCGATGGCTTCTCATGAGGAGCAGCATGATGATGTCCCTCCCGCTCATGAAGCCCAAAGTGAACTAGGTGAGACAAAAGAGGTTGATGAGGATCTGGGTATTGAAGGTGAGGAATTCCATGAAGGGGAACTCCACAGTGCAGAGGTGGAAATTGAAAGATAATGCAGTCCCCTATGGTTGCACATGCAGACTCCTCGGTCAGAACTAAAGCAGTCGAATCTCCTCCAAGGGAGGTAGAGGCAGTAAAGGATCCATCACCTATACATGAAGAGGAGCATGCTGAGGGGAAGGAAAGTGAAACGGATGAGTCCCCTGACAAATAGAATTTGAGCGAGGAGGCGCCTAAGGATCAGCAGGAAGAAGAAATAGGGTAGAGCAGAGTGCAATTGGAGTCCAGTGTCCCTGAGTGGCTTGATAGAGAAATAAAGAGAAAACAGGTAGTAGTGGAGGATAGTCCATCAAACTGGGATGCACTACTAGCCAAGATTGGAAAAGATAAAGGAAAGAAGAGGGCTAGGGTGATCTCACGAGTCGAGAGAGATGAGGCACATAACAAGGTGGTTAATATTGCGACCCCTGTTCCAGACAAAAATAGAGACGATGTGGCTGGAAATGATTATAATATATAGACTTTTAATCTTGGGCCTACATCAATTGATTAGGATATTGAGGACTATGAGGTCTCCAGTGCAGTTATTGTGGATCGATTGAGGAAGGAAATGAAGACCAAGCAAGAACTTAAGAGAGAAAATGAAAATCTCAGGAAGTGCTTGGAGGAATTAATAAAGCCTCTGTAGTCCATTAACCCTTCTTCCTCTGCTACCAATCCTCTGCCTCAGGAGACCATAACTGAGCTTGAAAAGATGAAAGCTTCCACCCTTGCCACTGTGAATTGGTTGAAAGGGGTGCAAGAAAAGGGTGATGAAGCTATTAAGGAAATTTTATCAATAGGAAAGGATGCTATTATGGCAACTGATTAGTTGAAATAGGTGTTGGCACAAGATAAGGAGGATACGAACCTCCTTCTGTAGAAAACTGGAACTCTAATGGAATACACCCGTGACAGGTTGGTAAGCGACAGGATTCTTCCTTCCTCTAGAGCTGCCGAACCTTGGGAGTGGTTCGAGGCACTGCAAATTAGGCAGAAGGTGTTGAAAAAGATTCACAAACGAGGGAAGCAGATTGATGACACCCTAACTGAGGTTTATAATGGGTCCATCACCTTCTTTGAAATCATGACGGGAAGAAGAAAGATCGTGCCCAAGTACTTGAGCTTGGAAAAATTGAGAGAATGGTGGCATGATGTGTATGCACCACTTGATGATGGTTCTGTTTCCAAGCACCAACTGGATGATGCGGCCACCTACCTCACAGTTATTGATAAGCATGTGACATACAAGGTAGATTGGGATAGGTCGGTCAAACACTCAAGGGACGAGATTATGTCCATTGAGAGGAAAATTAGGGTTCTGCCAGTACCACCTGTAGCCGACTTGGATGGAGCGTTCTTGAAGCTACATGAAGAGTCAGATCAGCACGGGGATAATAGGGAAGAGAGCTAATGATAGGCTGCGGCGCGATTTGTGCTTCCCTATTATCTTCCCGCGCATCGTTCGAGCTGCAGTGCGGATCCCGGGCCGACTTCGATGGGATGTACATTTAATGCATGTTTGACCCATTTTGAAGACTCTCCTGGCCAGGTGGTTGTGTCGACTTATTGCTGTGAAACCCTTGCTTGGCCGACGGATTTCTAGGGATTTCTATATATTGGGCATGTCGCCTCATTTGTAAAGGGTTAGAAGAATTAGATAGTTGGAAATAGTTAGGAAGTTATAACTTGTAACCAGAATATAGAAGTAGAGTAAGTTAGTAGGTAGTTGCCCTCAAGCAAATGTTGTAACAGAAAGCTAAAATTGTTGCTACAGTGAACAATTTGAATGCAAATAGTGACATTGTGATTTGGTGCCATATTTGTGCTCTCTTGTTTTGCATGGTTCTTGCTATTCCATCTTTAAAATTTCTTTGAGTTGGTCAATATTTAGATTAGATTTGATTTGATAATGTTTGTGATTTGATACTTAAATGTTGCAACAATCTCTCAGTCCATACTTTTTGCAACCAACTGATTGTTAGTTGCTTTGCAAAGTTAGGCTGGAATTTTCATATTCCTTGTGCTTAAGTTCAATTGTGAAGGTTTATTCACTTCAACTGCAATAGGGTTGTTTGAATGAGTGTTCATGATTTGAAAATCTTAACACCTCAGAAGATTGCACTGTTTTATGTAAGATTGCAGATTTATCTTGGTCAAGCAAAAGTCAGTTTTGAGGGATTGGTCCATTTCGAGTATTGGTTACTTTCATTGTTAATTTTAGGAGTAGTATTAGATTTAGAAATCTCTTTAAAACCCTTATCCTTTTTCTATTTCTTTAATTATTGGGTTAAAACTAGGATCGAAGCATCTCCAGTTTGTTAAATCTGATAGAATCGATTCAATATTTTGCTCATAGTAAGGTCCCATTGTGATTACCAGCATTTTCACATTTCGTTACTGAGTTGTTTATGCACTGTCAAGACCTGACATTAGAGACCTTGGGGTTATCTCGTGAGGCTTGCTGATAGAGATTTACTTTTCAAGAGAGATAGGATATCATATTCTGTCTGGCTGTTATTGTGCAGAAAACATGATCAACATGATGAAAGCTAAAAACCTATCCTACCAACCATACATCATCTTCGTCCATTTCATTCAATTTCATGTTGTCCATTCTATGTGATCAATCAATCTTATTCACATCTAATATCGACCAAGCTAACCACTCTTCACATCTTACTAACATTTTCTTCTAGTTAACATTTCTTCTATCAGTCCTCGCACCTAAACATATTAAATTGACGTGTTAGTAAATTTGGCAATTTTTTTGGAATTTTCACCAAATTTCTCGAGGGGGCACCACACTATCCCACTATCACCATGGCAGGTCTTAAGCAAAATTTTCTTGATTTTTCTTTGAAACAATGCTCAAAATCATATTGTCTCAAAGAGGGGAAAAATGTAGACACTCAAAATTATCCTAGTCTGCAAGCAATGTTTTACACTAATTCTCGTCTCATTCATATGATTAAATAATGTTCAATTATTTAATTATTGCCAATTTCATATTCTATTATTAATTAAATAATTTTATATTATTTAATTAATTCACTTTAATATTATTCTTCCTTGAGTAAAAATGGTCTTAGGGAAAGGCCATTTGGAGAGGAAGGAGTATGCGAGGGATAATGCCTATATCTCCTCGCGCTTCTTGGTTGCGTTGTTGGATGTCGAGGTGTTTAAGGTGGAGGCCAAGGAACTGCTCGTGTGCCTATTTCATGAGGATTTGATGGGCGGTTTAGAGGAGACTTTAAAGGTGGCAATTGTTGGCAAAGGGATCCTGCGACCATCGGACTTGGAGCTACTATGGAAAATGGACAAGGTGGTGAAAGTTTTCCCTTTCCTTCTGGATTTGAAAGGGGCTGAGCTTAGGAGGCATTAGACGGTCTCAACTGTGGCGGTGGGATTTCTGAAAAGGAAGATAGGGCTGGTGGTGGAAGATGGTTTGGACTGGGCGGTTGATTTTGATACTTTTGCTAAATTGAATGGGTTTCTCTAAGGTTCAACTTCTTTTTGTTTGTTAAATTCTCTCATTGGCTGGATGTTTAGTATATGAGATTTCTAGTTTTGGCTTGGTTGAAGCCAATTTTGGTCGAATTTTGTGTCCTTCTCGGGCTGATCATTGGAGTTTTTGCTAGTTTTTTTGGCTACTAGTTGGGTGATGATTCTTCCTGCTTTAGCAAACATTTTGTATGCCTCTTTTTATTAATAATAAAATATCAAACTCTTACATAACAGAAAAAATATTATTCTTCCTTGATTAATTAAATAAATTATATTTATTTAATTACATCCCTAATTATATTTATTCTTCTAAATTAAATATATAAATTATTATTTATTTAATTAACCACTATCCCTTTTCTAAATTAAATAATTAGATTAATTATTTAATTATTCCATAAATTCCTCAATATTATCCACTCTCCATATAAATAAATAAAAATATTTATTTATTTATTTCACCTTTCACATTCCTTTAATAATTAATTATTAATCTCGTGCATTTCCAACTCATCCTTTGACTAAGACTTACTTTTAGTCAGCTCCTCATTAGTTCAGTTCACTCCCACTCAGTTTGAGCTAATAGATCAATTAATTCCCTTAACTAAAATCATGCAACTAGTTACAACCAATTAACTATTCAATCAATTCCTCTCATTGATTCTCCACCATTGATCTTTCTAGTTCATCCTTGAATCTAGAACATCCATCCAAATCTACATTTTCTATAAAATCAAATCTTCATTCTCATTTGAAGTTAACCACAAATAGAACCATGAATCTTTGAAATTTTGCTATCATTATCACATCCATATTCATTTGAGCTTAAGAATAATAGTGCATACAAAATCCAAAAGCAAAGGCAAAATAGAGAACACTGGAGATAATTTAGTGATGACATAGGAAGGAAGGTATATTGCTTTGATTTATTGATTCTATGTTATATTGTGCTTCATTGATATATTAGATTTGGATTGCTTCAATTATATAGTTTAGTGGTTGTTGTTATTGATTCATGTTGTTTTATCTTGATTTCAAATGATCATACACTACTTTTCTCCAAGCATAAAATTGGAAAATTTTAATATATATTTGGCAACGGATTTATTAGTGTTATTAATTAAGTTTAAAGATTATAAATTATTTCTATAAATTAGATACAAATGCACAATAAATACTAATTAATCAATGTTATCTAGTTTAAGACTTAAGAACATTAAAACATCATCAATAATACATAAATTGGCATTCAATAATATAAATATGATCAAAAGAGAAAAAATACCATCATTAAAGAATTCAATTAAATCAACTCCATCTCATCTATAATTATAAATACCCTGGAATTGAGTTTAGTACTTATCTGAATCATAGGTCTTAGAAAGGTCACTCTCACCCTAGGAAGATGTCAAAGGTATTGGCTCTCAGTATGGAAAAATCTAGGAGGAAAGAGTTCCTTTCAAAACACATTGCACTATTGCACTCTACACGTGTTTTGGTTCAATAGAACAATGCTCAACACAAGTGCACACCATGCTTCAGATTAATTACTCAACATGTGTATACAACATGCTTTATAATAACTACTCAACATACACAACAACCCTAGCGAGGACAATCTCGGGTGTACTTTGTACCCCGAGTTGGACACACTCTCTATGTCCCCTTCTCCAATGCCTATAGCTCATCAAACCACTTTATTATTCCTTTAATGTTTCCCATCCTTTCCAAGTCTCAAATAAATGCTTTATATAAGACTTAAGGGGTGGTTTCCAAACCATCACACCCTTTCACAAAGTTTCCTTTTAATAATTATTTAATAAATAATTATTCCTCTTCCTTTTTGTAAGAGTTACACACACACACACACACACACACACACACACACATATATATATATATAATTAATCAGTCTTTTAATCAAAGGATCATAATATTCTTTATTTTTCTATCTCCCTTTTAATTCTAAAGGGTTATTTCATAACTCTCTCTTATCTTGAGGAAAAAGTCAGATAACATGTCATACCTCCTATAAAAACTCTCTTTGCATAGACAAGTTGTTCTAACAACTCATAAAATAAGAAAATATTCATACAACCAAACTATAACAAACCTATTCATTCATACATTATTATTCTAACCTATGTGAACACTAATGTGAATAACTAACACCCCCCCTTAGTGTGATCATGGGGAGTACATCACATGAACTAGAAACAAAATTGTATGCCTATATACATACTAATATACCCCTTGTTTTACAAGTACAATTATGGCTAGTGGTTAGCAAAAAATTGCTACCAGAAAAAAAGAAAACAATATAAATGGAGATTGATTGAGTTGATAGACATTTGTAGGGAGTTTTTTGTGCTAGAGGCCAAGTGGGAGCACAAACAAGGCCACGTGCCTACAATGCAGAAGACAATAAAGGTCAAGTGATATGAAAGCACCCAAAAGAGGCTTGGATGATCATTGCGAAGTTATTAGAAGGTTACATATGGGTTGAAGAAGGGTGCATGAGTTATCTAAGTAGGTGTAAAGGTTGTGGGAAAGAGAAAAAAGGATGTAACTTTGATAATTTTTGCGTAGGAGGTCACAAGCAGGTCAATGTTGGAGGACACCATGTGGTTAATGCCTTTAGAGGGCTAGAATGAATAGGGCACTTGCGATGGGAAGAGCTCGAGTGGAGGAGATTTGACAGTATTGAAGGTGCCTATAGAGGAGAGGAGTCACTTGAAAGAGGTCATTGTGTGAAATCCTTTTTAGATTAACAAGAGTTGGAATGTGGTGATTTATTCCTCCAAACACTAGAAGCAATAATGTGCAGTGCCTCACTACATATTGCAATTTTTTGAGAATTATGCAAAATCACCTTGGTGTTTGGAAGAGATCATTTAGGTTAAAATTGGTGCCAAAATTTTTCATATTTTCTACCATGTAGAGCCTGTTGATCTTAGACATGTAGATCGACATTGTTATCCTCAAATTTAGTACACTTAATTTGTGGGATAACCCCTACGAAACTTGTTTTTTTCATAGCCCACTTCCTTTTAGCATGCAAACCGAGGAAAATATTAGTTGCCATTGTCGTAGTATGATCTCTTGAAAAGTATTTTCAAGCGATCAATCTGTTTGCTTTTTGAAAATTTGCAAGAATTAGAATTTTCAGAGTTAGTGTTTTTCCAAACATGTAGCCTGGGCATTGATTTTTAGCACCACTACATGTTTTTGGTCATTGTATCTTCTAATGCAGTCACACTAATTTTTAGTGTGACTACACTCCCCTTCTCACACGTTTGGTAATTAATATGCTTTTAATGTAGTTTAAATGTGTTTTAAATCTATTTTCACCCTTATTTTTGCCATTCTTCTTTTCGTTTCTCTGCTAATTCGTGCCCCCTTGCTCTTGACTTGCTCTTTATTGTATTCATGATTTTCACAAGGATTTGATCAAGTATTTTTTTGTCATCTTACATTTCTAAGTATGTACCTAGTTTCCATTGTTTTCACTCACGGTTTTTATGGTTTAGGTTTTTTGAATTAAGGTTTTGATTAGGGTTTTTTATTTTGATTTGTTTTTAGGTTTAAAATGTGTGTTTGTGCTCACATTTTTCATGGTTTGTGTTTAAAATTGTGTGTGATTCTTCAAGGTTTTAACCTCGCACACCACACATCCACATACATGTCATTCAGGGATGAAACCCCAAACAAACATTTTACCCATTTGAAACCCATGAACCTTTACCAAATGTAGGTCGGGGTTTTTATTTTGACCTACATACTAGTTATCATCACCATGCATTTTAAAACCCGTACATCTTTCAAATCTGAAATTTCTTTTTTCAACTTGATCACTAATGTCTGACCCTTTGCCAAATAAGAAAAACATGAAGTATAAGTACCAAGGGGTATTTCCACTAACCTCTATGACTTCTAATGTTGACGAGATCAAAGACACAAAAATTGGTCATGTTGACATGTCTGAATTTCTAAAAAGAGTGAAAAATTAGCCAATCGATGCAAGTATGAGATGTATTGTTGAGAGCAATATCCATTTGGTGGCATCATTCCTAATGTCAACATATAATCTTGAATTCATACTTGCAATAGCGCCTCATTTCCATAAGGAAACCAGAAGTGTCAGAGATACAGATGAAAATGTGCTCATAAGATTGGATGAAAAGTTCTTTGATAAGATCTTCAGATGTCCAAGTATAGATACATATGTTGATCTCACTATGAAACAATCATAGACCCATTATGACAATAATCCAGATAAGTGTAAAAATACTATCAACACTCAGAGGCTCAAGAATCCTCTCAAGATGACCTAAGAATATTCCCTGTAATGATTTCATTGAGGAGGTAAATGACTTGATAACTGTCACAACCCTCTTCTTTATACCTAACTAATTCCAATTTGAAAATATTCCTTTTGAAAATTTGAATAGCTAAAAATTCATTAACAATCAATAATTATTTAATTATCTTAACAAATACAATTATATACAAATGAAGCTGTAAATAAAACAAATAAATATTATTTAATCTCATTTAATAAAATGGAATGAATTATTAAAATTTGAAAAGGTGGATAAGAAGCAACAAAATAGCTTGTTAAACGGATAAAATAGCTGCCTCTAAAATGGATGCATTCGAAGTATTTTAAGGGGTGCATTGATATAATGGAAAAAAATCAATATAACCGCACAATGTCTTCGCTAGCTTCATGACGAACTCCATCTAGCTGCTTCATGCAAGTATAATTATAGAATATGCTCATAATGGATTAGTGTAATTATTGAAAGCTTTCTATCTCTCAAAACAAATAGGATCTAACTATAAGGAAACGTAGCCAAATCATTTGGAAGGATTACTAAATAAATAGATAATATTCCTCTTTTGTAACAAAATATTATCAAAAGTTAACATCGTGTATTGCATTTTCATGATATTTGAAAAAGGAATACTCGTTATATATCATTTGGGTTGCATTAGACTCTGAGATTGCATTAATTAAGTAGTTAATATAGAGAAAATGTTGTTAAGTTATTTTGGGTATTACTTATTTAGTTCTAAATATACCCTAAAGAATACATATTCGTTATTGATTTTATTTAGCAATTAAAGGGTCATGTAACCACCAGGTGAAATGGACTATAACAATAATGTAATCTTTGATTACTGATACTCGAATTGAGTTTTATATATTGATATAAATTGCATTCTAATAATTGTTCTTAAAATAGAATGATGATTCATTCGATAGCTAATGGATATTATTGTTTTATTTCTTAGTGTCCTATAAATTCATCTAGGAAAACTAGATCTATAAGATAATCATAGTAGTTTAAGGGAGTAAAGAGGGCTTATCTTAGAATTTTATGAAAGGTATATGGATTAACCTTTAGTAGGTTTGAGTTTTAAATAGTCAAATCTTGTGTTCTAACTTTCTTAGTCATTATATAAATACAAATTGTTAAGTAATGATTCTTCTCTCAAAAAAAGAATACGTTAAGTTGATTATCTATCATGTGAGATCATTTATTTATCAAATTGAATACTCAATAGGCTTTTGTTAAATACTTATGTGTAAACTTACAAACTTGGTTATCTTTATACATATTATGTGAACAAATAGTAAAATATAGATATGGATTTAATAATGGGTTGAGAAGGAAAACGTAGAAGTTCCTACAATTAATAAATGATTGTTTTATGTTCTCCTTAATAATCACAATTTTTCTAAATAGCATAAACTATGTGAATATAGTATATAAATTCTTAGATGAATTGACTAAGTATGTAGAATAATTTGAATATGCCAAATGGAGTGATTAAGTTTAATAGAATGAATTTGGTTGGACTTGTTTAATAGATGTAAAACGAATAGGACAATATGTTGAATATGTTGTTTGGATTGAATAACTTGTATATTAGGAAGTGAATAATATGTGAATATAAGAAATAACTTGGAAAAAAATAGAAAGTTGAATAGGGTTAGCATGATATGGTGATTATGTGAATACATTGAATGCCTTAAATGTAATTGAGTACACCTTTTTCTTTTAAAAGAGAAGTATAGATCTATGATCACATCATTTGAAAGAAAACATGAGGGAACCTGTTAAATATATCCTATATCACAACTCTTGAAGAAAAATTAGGAATCTTGTTTATTAATGTTTTGAAACTTTTAATAGTGTTACATTCTATAAAGAGCGTTAGATTCTTACCGTCATTGTTGTAATATTAACTCACAATGCCTAGTCATCATATTACAATAATTTATGTATCAATTTTTTGAGCTAACATTTGTGATGAAGATTTCATGATTCAAGAGATATTCAAGTCAAGATCTATCACAATCAAGCAAGAGCTTAAGGTTAGAGTTTTGGTGAGTAGCAATATCATAAAGTGATCATTCTTTATTCATGTATCTTATTTTCATATCATTTCAAGGTTTGATTACCAAAATGGGGTTTGACCAAGGCAAACCCCTATTCACTAACATTTTCTTGCAGGTCTAGATGGTTGACACATGGATGAGCAAACCTGACTTGTGAAAACATCCTTGGTTGGTCAATCATGTAGAACCTGTAAGTTATTTACTTTGAGTAAAGATGATTCTTATTTATGTCAGATAAATCACTTATATGACCTTTCTTGATATACTTGATTCATTGACATATGAATATCCATTTTAATTTAGTGATGAAAATAATTTTAATTATTTCTCTTTTTTTGAATTTTTATTATAATAGATTTTAACCTATTGAATTATTTTGGAAACAAAAGGATATTGTTAGTAAATGTGTTTTTTTATGGTCCTTACAATAACTTTGCTCAGTAGAGCTAAGGGATTGCCCACTTCCAACATTTTTTAGGAGTGGATGTATCTTTACATTCATGTCATAAGGAAAAGAAAACACCAAATCTTTTTGGGAAATCAAATAAGTGATGCCATTTGTGAGCAGCTTTCTAAAGTTTTGACTTCATTGAAGTTCTAAATGACTTCATATTTAGTCTATGTTGTTGCCTCTATGAGGCACTTTGTAGGGTTGGCGTCAAACGATGACATAAGGCAAGTTCATATGTATGAGTATTACTCTCAATTGACCCTGAAGTAAAGCATCAAACATTTTAAGAGGGTCAATTATGCCTTTTTCTCTTCATATCTATGCATATTTGACAATGAGCTTGAGAAGAAGAGGGTATTAAATGAGGCATGGGAGTTGGTCAAGAAATTTGGTTGCATGTACCTATAGTTTCCCACTTTCACATACATCTAGGTTGGTTATTTTTAAAAATACCCATGTATACTCCCCAATTATCCTAGTGAAAAAATTGTGCTCATGTAGCTATGCAAGTAAATAATGGTTGTTCATAGTAGGCAAGTTGAATCACACAAGCCAAGATTCAAGTTTCCTTTGACAGTTGGCAGGTACTCCATCACCACATCTCCTAGAGCCAAAGCTATAGAAACAAAGATGTAGTGGGTTACAATGAAAAATAAAAAAGGAAGCCTAACTTTGATTATAGAGGGATGAAAGGAAAGCTCAAGAAAATTTATACTCATGTACATAAGGTTATTGACATATGGGTTTAGTGTAGGATAGATGAAGATGTAAGGAAGCTTGACTATAGTTGGCTTACATTAGAGAAAATCATAAACTTGAATCTAAATGATATTCCTGAAGATATGGAGGATGAAGATGACCTCCTCGATCCTACTTATGAAGAGAAAAAAGTTGTCGACCCCCCTCTTCCACCTATCTAGTCGTCACTAAAGGAGATGATCTCTATAAGAGAGAGGTTTCAATAAATTATGACAAACACTAATGTTTGGCTACAAGATAGAGAGATTAAGTTGAAACACTTCAACACAGGTTCAAAGGAGGAGGCTACTGAAGGTCCTACTGGTAAGAAGGGTGAATTAAGAAAGAATAAAGACAATGCTCTTGGTGCTAGTAATACTAGTAAGTTTATCTTTAAGATCAAAAAAACTAAAGATAAGGAGATTGAAGAAACATCAACTCAAGGTGAAGAACAAAAAGAGGAGAATCCATATGAAGAAACACAAGAATCTTCAGTTACTTCATAGCATGAGTTTTCTCCTGAAGATTGCCCTATTTCTTCCTCTCCTTTCATTTCTACATTTCCACATCCCACTCCTGCTATTACAAGTGAGTAGCCTTTTCCTTCCGCTTCCACCATTTCTATTGCTCCCACTGTATAAATTTAGTGTGTCCATTCATCCCCAACTTTTGAGTCAATTTTTGAGAGTCCTCATACCAATATTGAAAATGTTTTTGGATCCTCATCATCCCTACCTAGTTTTTCATCTCCTATTTTTGATGTGAATACACAATATGAGTTTGATAAATTCATATTTGAATTTGCACAAAATGTTTCTAATGTGGAAATTCCTACTGCAATTTTCATCAATACTCCACCTCTTGTATCCACCACTATTGTGAGTGTAATTCCATCAACATAAACCATGGTGGAAGGTCCTGAAGGAGGTTATTCTCCTCTTCCCCCTTGGTTGGCATCTCAAACACCGAAGAGGAAGAAGCAAGCTGTCTCCCTAGATGAATTCTATTTTGGCCAATTAGTTCCTGTAAAGACCAAAACTACAAAGAAATCCAAAGATATTTCAAGGGTTATGGTTGATAAATCAACTTACAAGTATGTTGAGGTAGCACAACCTCCTCCAGACAAGACTATAAAAGAGGTTGATCTTTTAGATTATTCTATCACCGAAATAGAATTGGGTAAACGGATGGATGAAAGTGCGAAAGAAGATGTGGAAGAAGTGATGGCCTCTTTGCTATAAAAGTATGATAGGGACAAGATCATCAAAGATCAACTGAAGGCCAAGGTGGAACAACTCACTTTTGTGATCAGAAAGATACTCAATCTTTTGAGTCAATTGAGTTGGTTACTACAAGTATAGAGGATCTTGCCATTCAAAAGGTTGAGAGGACACATGCACAGGGTAGAGCTATCACTAAATGGATTGACAAGATATTGGCCAAAGGTACAAATTTGCTAAAATATTGTTGAAATAATTAGCAACATGGAGAGTGTGAAATCAGATTTGAGTTGAACAATTGACACACTATCTCAAAATTTACAAGAGTTAGAGAAAGGTTATGAATCCTGACTAAAATGAAATATCTCAAGCTTGATGTGTTGGTAGAAATAGGGGTGATTCCCAATAGAAAAATGTTCATTAGAATTTGGGAAAAAATGAAGCATAAAAAGGATGTCATCGATGAGCTAATCAAAGATCTACAAGAAGCTCAAGAGATAGGCAATGATAGAGGGTCAGCTCTCATTGTCAAAATTAAGGAGTTGCCTTGCCACTTGTACTATATGATAGTCAGAAAGTCCTTCCTATGGATACAGTTATCCAAGAGTTTGCATCACTAATTCAAAGGGAGATTAAAGATGAAGCTTTTTCATTAGCTTCTATTGACAAGTTAGTGGATTTTCAAGTAACTTTGGATAACCTATAAATAATATTAAAGGGGAACAAGAAAGCATGCATCAGTATCAAGGACTTTCTCACACAAGTACTCACTGTCTCCGACCATACTATAGGACTAGAGGATTCAGAAGTATAGGTATCATTGAAGAAATATGAAGATTTAATGGAGAAAAATGATGAGGAATGAATAAAAATGCTTGTCCAAGACTTAGTTTATTTAAAGCTTTTTCCCTTTATGCAATTTTTTTTTTTTGTAAATGACATATTACATGTCTTTTCTAAATATGCGATTACATGTAAAAATAACAATGTCCTAAATAAAATTGGTCTTTGTTGTTGAATAAGTAAAGTTAGTTTTAACTTTCTTATTTTAGCTCTTGGCTCTCCTTTATATATATGAGGGAGCTCTTTTGTAAATATGACCTTTTAGCTTATGAAGCGAAGTACTGCCCAATTGAAGAGCATTTTGAAACTTTGTTTTTGAGGTGTAAATCAAATTTCAATCAATAAAAGAAGCAAGTTTGCATCCAATATTTGCCTTGGATCCAGTTTGTTATGTATTGAGATTGTTCTTATGTATTTCTCATTGAATTATCTTGGACATGGTTGAATAGTCATGTGAAATCATGTGTTTTAGGAGGTGATTCAAATATGATTTTTTAGACTTTGAGCTGCATTATTATCTTTGAAGATTATGTTTATGTATGTGCACTTTGGTGATAATTTGAAGACTTTGGGTTGTGAGTTGTTATCCGCATTTAGTTGATCTTTTGGTGGCATATATTGGAGACTTTTGGCTACAATGTATACTATTCTTTTTCTATCTGAATTATCATAGAAGGTAACAAAAATCTTTTTAATTTTGTGGGTTTTCTTGCTATCGACATTCACTAGTATCATTTTGGTTATTCTTTCGTCTAATTAAATTAGATATTGGTTATTATTGCTCAAACTAGGAATTTATGGTAATTACATGTAATTATTATGGGATATAATTGTATCTTTTGAAAGAGGAAAACATCTATTTTGAAACAAGAGAATAGGATGAATGGAAACACCCATGAATACTTGTAGTGTATATAATCTTAGTTATGAGTTTTTAGTGAGCAATAAGAAGGGAGCCTCCCCTTTTTGAGAGGAGAGATTTAATATCACTATATTGTGGCTGATATCACCATTTTGTAATCAGTTAGTTAATTACAAAATATTCACCCAACAGACATAATGGAATGTATGTTGGGATCTTTAAGGAACATGAAACAATAATTCGACATGCCACAATATCAAACAAAGAAATATAACATTTACTCAAAAAAATATAGGTGATTCAAGAAAATAAAAAATATTTTCTATTGATGCAAGTCAAGCCCTTAAGAGGCATTGAAAGGCCACAAATAACATTGCAAAAAGCCACAATAATATCTTTCAAAACAAGTCAAAAAACTATGCAGGCCAAAATGGCTAAAATGTTTGTAGAATGAAAATGTACCCTAATGAGCAAATGGGCAGAGGGTAGATTTTCCCTTTGCTATTTTTTAAATTTTTTTATAACTTTTCATAAAATAAGTAAAAAGGTCCAAAAAATTTCAAAAAATGAAAATACCAAAATTAACGAAACGAAATGTATTTTTTCGTTCCCCGAGCCTTTTGAACACTATAGTGATGTTTGTTTGGCTCCATGACACTCTATCGATAGTGATATGTGTGAGATTCACCTCAATGCGAGAAGGAACATGCTCTCATGGCTCTAATACCATGTTGGAGAATACCAAGATCAAAGAGCTTGAATTTGATAACCTTCCACAAGTAAAACTATGAACACAATTATATGTTTATGAATGTAAAATGAAGAGCTTGTGTAAATACAATGTTTAAGCCTTTCTTATATACAAAAGGATAAGGAGGTGTGAAGGTAGGAGTGAAACTCTAACTACCCCTCCAAATATGGGACACTTGTGAGTTCACTTGACAAGTGGGTGAGCAAGTGTCAACAGGTGTCTCAAGTCATGAGGACACATGTCTCAACCATATGAAGTGAGACAAAATAAAAGAAAACCTATGTAAACTCAAGTCACTTAGGGGAATATGGGTCCCTTATAGGGGGTCTTAAAACTGATTCTATAATCCTTTGATGTTGGATATAACCTTTTTTTTCCCGGTTGCAGAGGTGTCAAAATGTTAATAAATTTTGTAGGAGATTTTTCGTGGTTTGACAATGTTGGTGACAACAAATGCAACAATGAAAAATTTTCCTTCAATCTTTTGCAAACTTGTAACCTACACATTCACAAAGAGAGGAAATGTAGGGCCATTTTATGGGCTTTCCTTAGTCAAAACCTATGTAAGTGAACTTCCACTTCCACAATTGCAATGTTGATGATAGAAATGATAATTGAAAGGAAGGAATGATGAATGAAAAAATGTTACAACTCACCACCCTTCAATGGATTCCTTGAAAGATTGAAGTCATACACATCACCTCAAGGATATGGATCTTGATTGATATATTTTCTTGAATACTTGAATTCTTGGATGCTTGGAGACCTACAACTATGTTAGCCTTAACAAAACAATAGCGTGAACACACATAAACTTTGACATGATGTTGGATCTTGAATTGCTGCAATAAATTTTGATAATGTTTCCCTTGACTTGTTGTTGGCAATAATATTTTCTTAATTGTGTGTCTTATTTCCAGATAGTGTGTGTTAGATTTCAAATGATAAAATAACTAGGTATTTATATGCAATTGTTCTAATTCCCGAAAAATCAAATTCCAAAAGCCGACAATTGAAATTTGAATTCTCAATGTTAAAATGTTGCCAACAACGTATTAAAATTGGTCCCTGACAAGATAGGGGGACCCATACACTCATGGACATATGGGTCCTAGCCCTATCTTCCAGGACATTAAGTGTCAAGATCATAACATTGATTAGTTGCATTTATTCAATGCTTGCAATCCTTAAGAAAACGTTAAAAAATAGGCTTTGGAATGCATAATTTAGGAAATTATGGACTTAATTAGATCCAATAATTTAGGAGGGCCAAAAGATAATGTGAACTTGTTAAGGGTGACCATTTTCTACACTACATTTATCCCCCACTTTAGTGAGAGTAAGAACTTATGCTCAAACTCACACTAAAGTAGAGAAATACACATCAAGAGGGGTTCAAGTGTACAAATATTGAAGAGAGGATAAAATAAGGATCAAGGGAGATGGCCAAGCCCCTAGGATCTAGGATCCCATGGAAAACCAACATAATCACAAAGGAGCACACATGTATGAAATGCAGCAAGACAACATACATAAACATACATGTGCCAACATGAAATATAAAAGATTGTATGGACTAACAAGTTGTATTATGCTAGGACCCATACAAAAGGTGTTCATGACTCACAAAATAGAAAATTTTGATGTTTTCTCAATGAATCACAAACTAGAAGGCATCTAGGCTATTGAAGACCTCTTTTCACTAGGTGAGCCCCCAAGGCAAGACGAGAAACACACTAGGTCTACTAGGTGTACCCATAACAAGGTGGAATAAATGAGAAACACACACTAGGTCTACAAGGTGTGCCCATAACAACCATACCAAGATTTACACTCCCTGATAACCTTGATAAGGTGTCATAAAATGTGATGCTAATGCTACACTAAGTTCAACTCTCGTGAACAAAGTGAAGCAAAAATACCAAATGTCAATGTCAATGTAGCACTAAGTCCAACCCTTGTGGAAAAGAGAAATAAAATAATGCCAATGTATGCCCCCACATTAAAGAAATTACAAAACACCATGTTGTGTGAAATTACTTTAAAGTAGAAAAATGATAAATTCCATGTAAGAAAAGATCACAAGAGCTTATTTGGAAAGCCCTATGACAAAGATATATTTCCAAATAAAGCTACATAATGATAAGGGGTTAACCCAAATATAACATAAAAGGTATACCGAGGGATTCACAGATTTTGGGTTAGTATACATCTTTGTTATAATGATATAATAGAGCTTGGAATTGAAATCATTGCCCATATACTTGTGGAACAACAAACACAAAGGATGAATGACATAGAGAGAGAAGAAAAACAAACTTTTGGGTCAACATGGAAGAGACCTAAATGTCTCAATTATTTGCATCGTCTCCAAAAGGAAAACACAAGACAAAGTTTATGACATATAGAAGAATGTCACGACAGGTTAATTTCCTTTGTATCCTTGCACCAACATAGCAACAAGGGTCATCCAAAGAAAACTCACAAACATAACGAAATTCCAATAAACACAACATGAGAGATCACATCACATGCAAGAAAACATAAGGAACACATAAAACAAACATAAAGGAGTACCACACATGCAAGCCGACCTAAAGCAGGTCGTTTGATCTTGTTCATCATAAATGGAAGGTAGATAACTAGTGAAATGGACTACAACAAGTGTCGTACTAGGAGTATCTACAGGTACAACACTTGGTGGATCACTCTCATCAAGAGGATCATCATGATTTCCCCCATCTAAACTCATTTTCTTTGAAAATAAAATATTAAGCTCATTATGCACCTCCTCATCAATTTTAGCAATTTCATCATAATCATCCAAATTGATCACAATGGGAGGTTTTATGACTATTGAATTTGAATTCTCCTATTGGAATTCTTGTTTTTGTTCTATATCTTATTTTGGTGAAAGTTGGATTTCTTCTTAAGTTGTTTCCATGGGTATTGGATTATCATGCATTTTTTTGTTCTTTTCTTCCAATTGGTGAGCAATAGCATGAGGTCTATGCCTACACTCTTTAGCATTTTTGTTTCTTCTTGCACGATTTTCAAGTTGTGATGGGGTAGGAATGGGTTTATCTACCATTGGTTGCTTTTCTTCCCTTAAGGAAGGAATTGAAGGAACCATCGGGGGTTGGGAAACCACTATCTCTTTAGGTCTATACACTTGTTTTATCATTAGAGGCACAAAAGTAGTCACCTTATTGTCTCTTTGTCTTTTATAGGAGATGGGTGTAGGAACAACATCATAGCTACCTTGGTTAGTTGGGATGGTTTTTGGTTTAACCATAGGTTCATCCATGATGGGTTGGGGAGAAGGAACAACCATGGACCTATCACACTCTGGAATATTGCTAAGAGAAAACTCTACTATGCACTTTGCCTTGAATTTTTTATATGAATTGAAAAAATCTTCACAAGGCTATAGGTTCCATAGGTCGAGGCCAAAAGAAATCCAATGAAAAATTTTCACAAGAAGACCAAGAATTAAATCCACTATGGTGCACTATAAATATCTTGTTTTTAAAGGGAAAATTTATGCACTTGTTAATAACTGACAAGACAACATTCATGGAACATAGCCATGAATAACCTAGCTTCACATGAAATTGATCCAATGTTGAGATGACAAAGAATGAGATATCTAATTGCTTAGGTCTAACTTTAAGAAGAAGAGTGATGAAACCTATCATAGGGTGAGCAAAACCATCATGAGTTTTTATCCATGCTTTTGATTGTTCATAAGTATCTTGATAAAGCTATTGCACAAAAAAAAATTCCTTAGTGAACACATTCTTTGTACACACTATATTAATAAGTATTCCTTGTGTAGGTCTGTTATTGATACGAACAACAATGTAGAGAGGACCATCAGGTGTATGTCTAATTGCATCATCATTAGTGAAAGCAATGTCAAGTAACACGATGGTTTTGCTCTTATGAGGTTGCACATCCACAAAACCAATCATTGTTTATATACCATCTTCAATATTATTTTAATCATTATTCATGTTGTTAGGTGTATTAATATTCATCTCATCATTATTAACATCACAAGCTTGCACAAATTTAGTTGAATATTAGGGATGGGATTGGTAAAACTTTGCAAATTTTGGTTGAGTGGGGTGACTGATTTATTTCCTTTATCATTAACACCACCCAATTGAATGTGATTAGAATCAATGAGGTCTTGAACTTGGTACTTAAGACACATGCATGTGTTTTGTATCATGTCCATTTATGTAGTGATATTGACAAAAGGCACTTGGATTAAATCTTGGAGGTAGATGTTTGGTTGTATTCATAGGTCTAATTAGAGGCAAGTAGATTAAGTTCTTTCTCAGAAGTTGCAACATGATTGCATGGAGGGAATCAGGTAGAGGTGTAAATTGTCTATCTTTTACACTAAATTGGCATTGGGGTTGAACTTATGGCAGCAAATTAAGGCTCAAAATGATTTGTTTGGGATGGATTTATCTTTAGAAAGTTCTTATTTGGCTTCTTGAATGGTTGGTAATTGTTTTTTATGTGCGGGTTTAAATTTCTCAATATGAGCTGATGAAGATGCTTCTTCATACTTACTAAATGAATTTTGATAGTCATGAAGAGCTATACATAACTGTATGAAGGATGAAAATTTCATCAATAAGACTCTCTCTTATGTCCTTTTACAAGTTATCAATGAACATTTGTTGGATATCCACATCAGGAAGAGTTAGATTAATTTGTGATAATATAAATTGATAGTAGCTTATGAAATTTGTGACTTTTTCACCTTGTTTTTGTTTGCATCTCATTAAATCAATTATGTTGGTCTTAGGACCAATGTTGACTTGCAAATGGTTGAGGAAAGTATCAACAAGCTCATTAAATGAGTGAGTTGAGTTACTGGGAAATGAACAAAACCATTCCAAGTCCATGTCTTTCAATGACCTAGGAAAATTTTGACTAGGAGCTTATCCTCAAAAATAAAGTCACTACACATGGCAGTATATTCTGATATGTGGTTACCAAGGTTCCCTTTACCATTGTACTTTTCAAACCGAGGGATCTCTAGGTTTTGTGGAATTTGTTCTTTCAATATATCTCAAGTGACAATGGGTTGCTTTTAATATATTGTGATGGTTGTCTACTTTGGTTTTGGTTCATTGTTGAGATTCATTTGTTCAAGTGATGTCACATTTTGCAAAATTTTATTTATGATAGAATCATTGTTTGACATGTTTTGGGAATGAGGTGAATATGGTGGAAGTGTGTATGTGTTGGGTGGACTAGTATGTTGCAAATTTATGAGTGGGGATGGGACTTGAGGTGTGACATGTGAAGATATAAAACCATAAGGATTTCCAATGGAAAAACCTATTGTTGAAGTGATTCCAATGCTCTATTGTATTGTTGTAGCAATAGTTGGATTTGTGTATGTAGGAATAGAGGCTATACTGGTAGGGAGAGAGACTTGACTTCCTCCTTGACTTTGGGCGTATCTCAAAGCTTGAGTGTAACTAGCCATTGTTGGTATATTATCATCAACTATATGGGCTAGACTATGCACAACCTATAATCCATGGTCATCATTAACCAACTTCATCATGTTGTCAATTATAGGGAGTGTTGTACCAACAAAGAATTTAGTACTCACATAGTCTTGAAGTTTTTCCAAGTCCTTGTACAATGTTCACAGTTTGTCTTTGGGAACATGGGCAACCATAGTCTCAATATTTGTAAAGATGGGTGCTTGGGAGGTTGTCATTGACATGGTAACATCATGGGAATAGAGTCCAAAATAGGTTGAGTATTGACAACACTAGTCATGAAAGAGTTAGAAGACTCATGATCCATAGTGGATGTAAAACCAACGGGGGATGTCATAAGTATAGAACTATGCCTCACTGAATAATTAGCAATAGGAGACCATGTCATGAAACTCATACAAGTTTCAAAATATTAAGTGTACCCACCATGAACACTAAACTAATAAATAGACACATAAAAATGACCAGAAAAAACAAGAAACATAGTAACGAAGATCCATGAAAAAGTTTTTTTGATAATGCACAGCAGGACAAAGTTGCCCAAGGGCATCTGAGTCCTGGTTAGGGGTTCTGGAAATTTAAATTCTAACTATTTATTACTATTTAAGAATGTTGATCCTATTTACAAACAGTTGAAATAATAAATAATTTTGTAGAATTTTCTTAATGTATCCCAATTTGATGCAAAATGCAAGTATGCAATGATGAAGATTTTTGAACAAATTTGAATGCAATTTGTAGATCTAAAATGTAATAATTGGTTAATTGCAATATGCAAAGACTTGGAAATGATGATTTTTGAATGCAAATTTTGACCTTAAACAATGTTCTTTCTTTCACCAAATGAACTAAATACAAAATGCTTTAGAATATGCAGTTATGAATTTCAAACTAAGATTTGCAAGTAAAAATTGAGCAGACAGAGACAAATAAGTGTGAAAAAGACTGTTAATGCACCTCTTCAAGGATAGGGTCACCCAAGGGTGTTTGGGTCCTTGTTCAAGGTTTTCGAAAACTAAAAAATTGAATGTCTAAGTTGATGTTCTTATCTACAAATAGATTTGATAACGATTGCTTTTCCAAAAAATTCCAATAGGAATGTAAATGTATGACAAAATGAAACTTTTTTGAATGCAATTTTGAAATGAGAATCTAGTCTAAATGACTGAAACACACCCTAATACAAGCTATGATGCAATATAGATGCAATATTTTTAGATTTTTATGAATTTTTATGATGTAAATATGAAACTCTTATTAGGATAGGTGACATTAAAATTACTATCCTAAGTTGATTTATGCGTCACATTTTTTGGAAAGTGTTCTAGAGGACATGAGGGACAAAATGTTTATTATTTATTTTCCTATGACAAATTGTAATTGCATTCAAAGAAGTGGACCCATTATGGTGGTAGTTACTAAGCATCCTGAGAGAATATTCCTCTTGGGCATCCAACTTTTTGGGTTGGGACCACTTGAGTGTGCATGTACTTGCATGTTATTTGCATGTTTTACATGCTCTTGCATGGTTGGGCGCCCAAGTGTGCATGTTGGTGCATGATCTTTCATGTAGCCGTTAGAGCTGTCAAAGAGTTATGGAGCACTCAATTGACCAATTCCTATTGGTTGTGGGTTAGACACCCATGTGAAGGCCATGTGATAATTGAATATTTTATTCCATGTTTATGGGTTGTCCACTAAGGGTGGCATGGATTTTTCCAAGTGGTTTGCTTGTTTTGGGATACCATTTGTGGTATTCTCTCCCATGAACTTCTATATATTGGAGCCTTGAGATGGTGGTTTAGTATGGGTTTTTTGCAGGTTGTTTGGACATTGAAGTGTTGTTGGATTGTAGAGAGGATTATTGTATTAATGTACTTCCTTGAAGATTAATACAAACATTGGATCTCTTTTGGTGTGGATTTTTTTCCCCCAAGGGTTTCTCCACGTGTATCTTGTATCAATTTGTGTTGATGATTTGTAGTATTTCATATTTTTCTTTCATTGTTGCAATTGTAAATCACTTAATCATTTTATGGTAATCTTGTAAACATATTTCAAATTTGCAACAAAATATTTAAGTTCGTATTGCTACAAGTTATACCTTGATTTCCAACATTTGGTATCAGAGCTAACATTTTTGTTAAGAGAGGGACACCTTTCTTTTGAGTGTTGAAGGTTTTTTAGTTGTAGTGGGAGCTTGTGCATCATGGGTTTTATAGATTTGTGAAGAAGATTATAAACCATGGATTCTACCTCTCATTTGGATATTGAGAAATTCAATGGCACTAGCTACAAGATGTGGAAGTTGAAGATAGAGGATCTTCTTGAAGAGAGAGATCAGTGGTTGATAGTTTCTAATGTAAAGAAACTAGAATTAACTTTTGATGAAGATTGGAAGGAAATGGGAAAGAAGGTGATGAGGTATAAAAAACCTCATTCTTATGATGAGCTAAATACCCTTCTTTTTTCTTTCCAACCACCTCAGCCATGACAATTTGTTTATTTTTAGAAGCAATAATTGTCTACTTTTTATAAAATAGTGTATGAATCTTTATTTCTCAAATTGATTGGAATTAGCTAACTAATGTTGATATAATGGTAAAGACTTTGAGTAATTGTGTAGGAATTATGCATGGCCTATGAAAGGAGTGGACTTCAAGTGGTTGAAGTTAGAGTGCTGGAAGTTTGGGTGCCAAAAATTTAGGCGTGCATAGTGGAAGATTTCTTTTAAAGCATTTTGTTAATTTTTTGTTAAAAAATTTACAGCTCCACTCAAAGCCTTTATTATGTTTTATGTCATGAACATCAGTTAGTTGTAATTCTTTTTTTTAATACTTTTTCAATGGTATTCTCTTGCCATCTGAAAATTAGGATTTTGTAGTAGTATAGTATATATATGTGTAACTGCCAAAAACAAGGGTATGATGTTTTAATATATTTTTAATACCATTCAGCTATGTTCTTTGTGTTGTTACACTTTTATGATACAAATGAATGAATATCACTAGTATTATTTTGAGTAATTTATTCTAAGTAATGGAAGTGCTATGGATGGATTTACTTTGAAGTTGTGAAAGTACCACATGTGATTTGAGCTAATCATAGGAACACCCGAGAGCTAGCTACTTGAGGGATCTCATAGAGTAGATAAGTATTTTTATTGTTAATTTTGTAACATGCCAATCATTCATTGCAGTAAATTTCCTAAGTTTTACTATGCAAGTAAATAAAAACTATGTAAGAAGCCATTGCAATAAAAAAAATTCCTTTTCTTTATTGAAAATATATGAACAAAGATGCTATACAACATATAATAAGGATTTACATTCCATTACAATACTTCTCAAAGTACATTATTCCAAGAAAGTACATACTACAAACATAGCTCCAATGAGCTTCATGACATAAGATATAGATGGTCCAGGAATTCACCTTTCAAAACCTTGGTCCTTTGTCGCCTATTGAGGAAGAGAAGCATCACTCAAGTGCTTTTCTGCCAACCATAGACTCATATTTGGTCCCCTGCACATCTATCAATGATATATGGCCCTTCCCTTCAACGAAGGTATTGGTTGGGTAACCCCGTATGACATACCACTTTGAGCTTAATGTTGTATCAAACATGACTAGGATTTATAACCTACACTAGGTAACCCTCATGCATTTTAGTAAACACAGTGAATTGACAGTGGAGTCTCAGATTACACACTATTCCTAGTGGAGTCATTAGACATCCCCACTACTTTGGCCAAAGTATTCTCACTTAATATAATCGAGCAATGGTCTACCATTCACCTACACTATGGTAAGCTCGTTTTGACTTAAGGCCATTATATCTATGCCTAGGCAATCCATCTCTATGGGCAAGCTACTCCCTAGGATAACCTAACTTTCAAACAAAAATTAAGGTAACACAACTCAATAAGCAAAGTGCAAGTTCCCTCCCTTCACTAGACAACATTCCTAGCAGTAACCTACTAGCCATCTAGCATAAATAACTATCTAGTATTGAGAATTCCCTAAGCTTGTCTATGTTCGATCATCTCTAGTATAATAACGATACCTATGATAAGAATAACCTCTTTCCCCTGACTACAAATATCTGGTATAATAATACCCAAGAAGAACAGTCTCTCCTATCATGGAGTACCTACAAACAACATATAAGCAAGTAAATAAATTCTTTTCTTTTCAAAGTAAACATAACTTCTATGTACTAGCATGTCTAACTCAAACAATCGAGACATAGTTGTAGAGCCAGAAAAATGCATGATTCTATGGAGTAAGAACCACCATTTCAGCCCACATCAATAGAGCCATTCTAATCAAAAGCAAAACTAGAAATGTAAAGCTAAACTACAGAAATAAAACAATGCTTTTAAAAGAAATTAGTCTCCATTGTCTCCCTATCACCAAGATCTTTGTTTATAAATTTGCTCTCAGATTTTGTGAGCGCAAAATGCAATAAAGAGGCTATGGTGAATGAGAAATGCAATCAAGATGCAAAGATGATATGAGTATGTAAATTTGTGAGAACTAAAGTGAGAGGGAAATCCCATTTAAATAGGAGTTCCTTGAGGATGGAGAGGGGTTGAAGATGAAATGTGGGATAAAAGATGTGAGAGAAGGAAATGCCATTATCCCACATTGTTGGGTTAAATGTTATGCATGAGAATGAAAGTGATAAAGGGATATTAGATTAAAATGTACCTAAATGATTAAATATGAATAAAATGGTTAAAGATGCTTTACTAAAATGCAATATTTCATGAATGATTTATGCAAATGATATGATTAATATACAAGTTATGATAATTAGTTTATTATGAAATGATAATCAATGACTATGATAATTGATTTATTAATGGGGATGAATATGAAACAATTATGGATGATAATGATAATTGATTTAATATGGAAATGATGTTTATGACTTATTATGCAAATGGATTATGAATGATTATGATTTATTATGCAAACGGGTATGAACAATAGTGAAAATCGACAAATTTATTATGCAAACGGGTATGAATGATAGTGAAAATGGACATGAACATTAATGCAAACAAACATGAACGTTTATGAAATGGATATTGAATGGAAATGAACAGGAATGATCGTTTATGCAAATGGTTAGTGAACGACCATGGGACGGATATGATCATTTATGTAAATGGATAATGAACAAGCATGAGACGGTTTAATGATTTGACGAAATGCATGAATAGAAGAAAGTATTGAATGAATTGATTAAGTAAATAATAATATCTATTTAATCAATAGACGAATATCATTACGATTGTGAGGAAAATTTTGAGTGTCTACATTTTGCCCCTTTTTGAGACAATGCAGCTTGTCGCGTTGTTTCAAAGAAAAAGATTAATCAACTGATACATGCCCCAAAGATATCCTGGTAAGGATTATGATAAGAATGATATGCCCCCTCGAGAGATTGATCAAACAGATTGTAAGAAGATTAGTCTCTTGATAGATGTCTAGAAAATGATTAGATACCTAATATTGTGCAAGTGATAAATCAGTGATGTACATTTTGATGAAAATGCACAATTGATGGGCGTAACTGAACAATTGATGAAAATGATCTTGTATATCCAGGTTGATGAGCTAATGAAGCTGATTGAGTTGATTAAGCTGATTTAGAATGATGCTTATTCAAGACAAGGTGTTGCAATGATGGATTGACTAATTGATTAAGGGGGCATGAAATTTCGAGAAGCAGGTTGATTGATTTGAGATTTGATTCAAGAGACATATATCAGTGAGTTAAGCAATTGATTGATTTCTCTGCGATAAGAAAGATGAAGAAAATGAAATGCAAGATGGAAGAGAATGAAGGTGATGAATCCTCTTGTGCCTTTTAAGTTCTTTTATCATCATCAAGCTTATTATGTCGCAAATTAGTATAAGCGTTTAGATAACATGAACATCTAGATGATCTGAATACTGTTTACATTTTTATTTAGTAATGAAGTATAAGCATAGATAGGTATAAGAACCTTAGATGACCTGAATACTTATTGCATGGAAGACACTATCAGATAAGGAATGCTCTCATCTACATTAGACTCATAGGTCCTCGATGGTTTTAGACAACCATGTCTTAAGACGAGTCATCCTGTGAATAAGAAACAATCCACAAACAACAAACAAGTGAACATGCCCCATCCTCGCCTCTCTAGTCGAAGACATCCTGAAGAAGCTAAAAGACATGTCACCAAAGATAAAATCATAAAATAAGCAAATATCAACAAACAAACAGGGGTCCTGCTTCGATGTGGAACTGATTCTCGCTACAGTTTTTACGTTGGTTGGATTTGTAAGATGGATTGATATATATGTTATAATGTTTGCTTGATTGTCAACACTTGCATGTTTTGATTTTGTTGAAGTTCAAAGTTGTGTGGTGATATGAAAGTGTCACTATTTTTTGGGGATTTTTGTAATATTTGATTTTTTGGATTTCTTTAGGACATTTTATGATTTTTTTGGATTTTTTCAGGACATTTTATGGTTTTTTTTGGATTATTTTAGGATATTTTATGGATTTTTTAGATTATTTCAGGACATTTTATGATTTTTTTGGATTTTTTCAAGACATTTTATGATTTTTTAAAAAAATTTCAAGACATTTTATGATTTTTTTTGGATTTTTTCAGGACATTTTATGATTTTTTTTTGGATTTTTTTAGGACATTTTATGATGGAAATAAATAAGTAGACATACAAAGAGGGTAGTTTCTCTGATCGCGAGATGCTCAGTATCTTAACCCATAGCTAAGGTTAAGGAGATGCCCCGGTGAGGGATAGGACCAACCTAGTATGTGTGGCAAAGCGAGCAAGAGAGGGGAATGTCAAACAATTCACAAGCCATGATGAGTGTGAAAAGGTCATGATGAAGTGGAGGATGAATGAAAATGGAATGAAAAGATCAAGTAGAGCTCCAAAGGAAAGAGGAGCAAAACCTCTACACATGGCACCAATTTCTCAGTTTTCACCATGGTACTTGCTCAAGGCGCCACTGAAGTGGTTTTCACCATTGAACGAATGGATTTCTCTTCTTTTTTTTAGGTCTTTTATTTATTTTTTATGACTTTTTTCCTTTTTTTTTTCAAGAATTTGAAAAGATTGTACCCTCTAAAGCATTTAGGTATAAAACTTATGAATGTGCATACTGTTGATGGGATTACTAAGCAATTCACCTTCCAGAGTAGATAATTGGTATGCCCCAGATCCATTCACAACAGTGATAATGTATGGACCCAACTAGTTAGGCTCAAATTTATCCTTCTTTTCTCTGTCTTGTTGAGTGTGAGGATTTTCACAAAGAATAAGATCCCCAACCTCAAATGTACATGGTTTCACTTTCTGATTATAACTTTGACACATCTGTTGTTGGTATGCTCTAAGATGATTGAAAGCAATTTGTCTTTATTCATCCAACAGTTCCAACTCCTACAAATGGGAAACTCGATATTCTTCATCACTGATTTGATTGCGCAAAGAGGGCAACTTGACGTCAATGGGAAAGATGGCTTCAAAGCCATAGACAAGGGCATATGGGTAGCACCTGTGGGAGTGTGGAAACTCGTGCGATAAGCCCATAGTGCAAGATTCAATTGAATATGACAATCTCAACTAGCTTCATTGACCGTCTTTTTAAGAATTTTGAGAATGGTTTTTTTAGAAGCCTCAACCTGGCCATTACCTTGAGGATAGTAAGGTGTGGAAAAATAATGTTGTAAATGGAATTTCTCACAGAGGTCGTAGACATCCTAATTTTTGAATGGATGACCATTACCTGTGATGATGGATAGAGGAATGCCATAATGACAGATGATGTAGTTCAATATGAAGGTGGCTATTTGTTTTCCAGTGATATGAGTGAGAGGAATAACTTCAATCTATTTCATGAAATAGTCGGTGGCAACAAGAATAAACTTATGACCATTGGATGAAGGTGGATGGATCTTTCCCACGAGATCGAGTCCCCACTGATAAAAGGGACATGGTGTAGCAAGAGACTACAATTCCTGTGTAGGAGCATGTATCAAGTCTGCATGTTTTTGACACTGCTTGCATTTTTTAACAAACTGATAAGCATCCTTTTCCACTATAGGCCAATAATAACCCATACACAAGAGTTTCTTGGCTAAGGTAGGACCGCTAGAATGTGCCCCACATATACCTTCATGTACTTCTTGTAAAGCAGTTTTGACCTCATCGTGCTCAAGACATCTGAGTAAAGTACCACCGAGACCTCGACAGTAAAGGGTATCAACTAAGATCACATAGTAGGAAGCTTAATGGATAAAGGTTTTATGGGATTTATTGGATAGGTTTGATGGCAAGGTGTTATCTCAAAGATAGGTATAAATATCCCCATACCATTGGGAATTAGGACCAACAATGAGACAAATCATTTCAGATTGTGGTATATTGTAAGTAGGTTCCAAAAGAGGTTCTACCAGGAACTCACAATAAGCAACATTACTTGGCATTTCTACAAGTGAACCAATTGTTTCCATTGCATTAGCAACTCTGTTGTTATCTCAGGGAATCTACTCAAAAGAGATTGATGTGAAATAGGCCTTGAAGTCATCCACCATTCTTTTGTAAGGCATCAATTTTTCATCTTTTGTTTTATAGTCATCATTAACTTGTTTGATCACTAGCTAAGAGTCACCAAGAACACACAACTCAAGGATCTTCCATTGCACAACTATACAAAGCCTAGAAAGTAATGCTTCATATTCTGCAATATTGTTGGTACATGGAAATTGTATCTTATAAGCTTTAGTTTTACAATCCCCTTGCGGAATGACAGAGAATTCCAGCGCCAGAACCACCTTGTGTGAAGGAGCCATCAAAATATAAAGTCTGCAGATGTGTAGATTCCATGTTGAAGATTGATTCATTAGGAAAATCTGTAATAAGAGGATGATCATCTATCATAGGAGCATCAATGAGTTGATCTACGAGAGCTTGTCCTTTGATTGCTTTTCTTTCTATGTACTTAATATCAAACTTGCTAAGAATCAACACCCATTTAGTTAATCATCTTGTGAGTGCTGCTTTGTTCAAGTTAATCATCTTATGAGTGTTGCTTTGATCAATTTTTGCAATGAGCTTTGTCTGGTGTGTAAGCATGTAATGTCTCAACTTCTATGATGCAAAAAATATAGCAAGGGATGCTCTTTCAATATGACTATAATTGAGCTTGTATCCCACTAGAGTATGACTGATGTAATAGATTGCACATTCCTTTCCTTTAGAGTCATGTTGTGCCAAAAGTGCCCCCAGTGTTGTGGTGGTTGTGGATATATATAGAAGTAAAGGCTTGTCATATGTAGGAGGTACTAATATTGGTGGTGTCATCAGATATTCTTTGATTTTCTGAAAAGCTTGTTCACACTTGTCATCCCATCTAAATGAAACATTCTTGTGTAATAGATGCTAAAAGGGTTGACATTTATCTGCAAGTTGTGCTATAAAATGACAGATAGATTGAAGTTTTCCTTGTAATGATCTCAACTGACTGATATTCTTAGGCAGAGGCATTTCAAGTATAGCCTTTTTTTTTGCAGGATCAACTTCAATTCCCTTATATGAGACAATGTATCCAAGGAGTTTTCTAGAGGTTAACCCAAAGGCACATTTCTTTGGATTCAATCAGACCTTGTATTGTTCTAATCTTGTGAAAATTTTATCCATGATCTCTAGATGTCCAGCTTTGGTGTAAGATTTTCCCAACAAATCATCTACATAGTCTTCCAAATAGTTATGCATCATGTCATGGAAGATAATGGTCATTGCATGTTGGTAGGTAGCTTTGGCGTTCTTCAACCCAAAGGGCATGAAATTCCAACAAAAGGTTCCCCAAGGACAAGTGAATGTTGTCTTAATTTGATCTTCAGGAGCAGTTTTAATCTGATTGTAGCCTGAGAAACCGTCCATGAGGGATAACATTTTGTGCCATGTTGTCAAATCCACTATCATGTCAATGTTTGGAAGTGGGAAGTCATCCTTAGGACAAGCTTTGTTTAAATCTCTAAAATCTGTGCAAACTCAGATGCCCCCATCAAGTTTTGAAACTGGTACTAAATTTGAAATCCAATCAACATAGTCAACAGGTATGATAAATCCCACATCTAGCAAATTTTGTAATTCAGCTTTTACCAATAGAGCAATGTGTGGGTGCATTTTTCTCAACTTTTCTTTAATAGGTTTTTCCCCCAGTGGCAAAGACAAGTGATGCATTACTAGATCTGGATCAAGTCCTGGCATATCTACATAGGACCATGCAAAGTTAACTTGGCTTTCCTTGTAAAACTATATATGCTCTATTCTCTCTTTAGGGGTTAATGATTCTGCTAAATGAATTATCTTTGGTTTTTCTTTTATGCCCAGATTTGCTAGTACCGTCTTCTCCACCAACATAGATGATTTTTCATGATATACTGCTAAGGGAAGTGTGTCAAGCCTTCCATCCTTGGGTGCCTCAAAGAGGTTTTCACCCTTGGGTATGTCCTTTATTTTTACTTTTTTTGGGTCTAATAGTGCAGCAGAGCTATTTTCACTAGAAGACCTATTTATATTTTCAATAATTTTGTGATTGAAAGGCTTGGCACTCCCCCCAAAATAAGCTGCACTGTTGAGTTCTATGATGAATTCTACTTTATGATCCTCAAGGGGTGTGTCTTCTCGTGCTCCTAGAAAATTTATGATTGCCTCATCATTTTCAAATACATCCAGTTGTGGTGGTCCCTTCTGATCGAAATCAATGAGTTCAAGGTGAACCAAGGGTAAAGAATCATGATTTGAGTCAAGATTTTGAATGGATTCAAGGGTACAAATATTATGATTGGGTTTAGTGGGAGGGACACTATCATAGTCATAAATGTCAATGAAGTCATTAATGGCACTTTCCTCGTTGGTCTGTGTCGCATTAGAGGACTCTACTTCCTTACTTGAAGCACATGCGGTACTCAAGGTCTTATCTTTCTGCGTATCATATCCTAAACCAGGGACTTTTTACGTACGAGTAGGTTGTATAGGTTCCAAGATACCTTGTTTCTGTAAGCCAAGAGGAATTTTACATCATATCCCATTTGATTCATAAGATCAAATCCTTTACCATATTTTTCAACATGTATCTTTATTTCAGTCTATTCTTTTTTTGTATCTTCATCTTTGTATAACCATTTTAGGAGATCAGCTTCTTCTGTTTCATTATAAAGGGCTCCCCATTTTTTGAAAGTAGTTGATTTACAAATCATTGTAGTATATGCATCTAATGTGGTCTTAGTCATTTGTGGTTTGCCATAGGTGTTAGGAGATAAAGGTAGCTTTCCAATGCAAAGGGCACGATTCAAGGTATATTCTCCTACTCCTTGTTGTTTTACTTGTATGTTGATCTTGGTTGTATTGGATTTTGAGGAAGATTTTTTTAAGGACTCAGGATCAACATATGCTTGGGAAGGAAATGCTTCATGGTTGCTTGGGATTGTGATTTAAGTTTTAGGGATTAGATTATGGCAATACATGAAAGGGTTTTGATCTCCTCGTATTGTGATTTCAACACCATTGTGGGGGAATTTAATGCACTGGTGGTATGTAGAAGGTATTGCTTGCATTGCATGAATCCAAGGTCTTCCAAGGAGGATATTATAGGTCAATGGGAGATCAAGGACTTTGCAAACCACATCCTTTACCACAAGGCCAATTCTAATTGGTAGAGTAACTGATCCTTTAGATGAGCGTTCCTCTTCATCATATGCCTTTATGGTAATCTTTTTACTTGGATCAACTACATTTTTAGAGAACCCTAATTTTGTGATCAATTCTTGAGTACAAATATTAAGGCCTGCTTCTCCTTCTATCAAAACTCACCTGATCTTAACATTATGGATGAGGATGTCAATGTGTAAAGCTATGTTATGTGGTTGTCGAAGGGATGAATCATCATTTTCAGTAAAAGTGAGAGTATGAGGAGAAGTGATGTGTCCCACCATAGCTTGGAATTGATCTACATGTAGGTCTATAGGCAATGTAGTAGTGGCAAGCACTTTATCGAAGATAACTTTATGCTCAGGAGATAGGCGTAGCAGCTCAAGTATAGAAATTTGTGCGGGTGTTTTTCCTAAGTGCTCTATGAGGTTGTATTGTGAAGTGGGTGTAATAGGTTTTGCATTAGGACCTTTAAGGGTAACGGTGCCTTTGTGGGTAGTAACCTCGCAATCAAGTTCTTTTCCTTTTATGATGAAAGTGTTGACATGATTATCAACCTCACTGATGTTATGTATGGTATAATCATACTTAGCAGTAGTATAGTTTACACCAACACCAAATTCAAGAGCCTTTCCTTTATCCTTGTCATGCTTAGGGAAAGGGTTTTTAAACACCTTGGGATCAGAGTTACCAAAAGGAGTGTGTCTGTCAACTACTATCTTACCGTTATCAATAAGGTCTTGTATTAAATGTCAAAGTTTATTGCAACTATTTGTCTTATGTCCTTTCTGTCTATGATAGTCGCAAAAGTGATCTTCATTCCACCATGGGGGTTTGACTTGTGGATTATATTCCTTTATTTTGGGTAATGTTATAATATTGGTTCCAAGAAGTTCTTTCAATGTAGATTCAAGTGATTGTCCCAATGGTGTAAAATTTCATTTAGGGAAACTTCTGTTTTTCTTTTCCTTTATTTGAAGATGGACCTTTGAGATTGTAAATAGGCAATGATGTTTTAGTTTGTTTTGCATTGATAACTCCGTCATTGACTACATTCTTGTTGTTTGAATTCGATTTTTGATCTTTATCATTATTAAGTTTAATAGTTCCATCATCAATGAGGGTTTGTTCAATTCGAAATACCATTTCTATGGCTTCATCAAAGGAATCCAAGCATTTGAGGAAAAGTTCCCTTCTGATTTCTTTGTTCAAATTTTGACAAAAGAGGTCAACCAATTCTTGATCGGGAATGGAATAATGCAATCGTTTTGTTAAATGTCTCCATCTTTGTAAAAATGACACAAAAGATTCACCTTGTTTTTGTTTGGTGTTGAAAAGGTTTGTCACAGTCACTTTAAGGTCACAATTAAAACTATAATTGGAGAAAAATCTATCAACCAATTCTTGAAAATATTTGATGGTCGAGGGTAATCATGAAAACTATTCCATAGCCTCTCCTCCTAGACTGCGAGGAAATAATCTCACAAGGTATGTTTCATCAACTGCAAATTCCATGGTAGTGGCACAAAATTGTCTTAAGTGGTTCTTAAGATTTCCTTTTCCATTATATTTGTCAAGTTGTGGTATGTCCCAATGGTTAGGAAAAGGTGGCATTGGTATGCTTGGATCGAAGGGATAAGGACATATGTCTTCAATGGAGAACTTGTGAGTCGATGTTTTACTGTTCTTGAGAGTATCCAATTCTTGTCTTAATGTTCTAAGCTCATCCAAAATAGGATCGTTTGTAGGTGTAGGTTTTGATGTCTTTGAAGATCGCTTGTAACCAGGTTGTAGATAAAAGGGTCTATGATCTTTGATCCTACCATCGTTGTTTGTTTTGGGATTCTTAGATTCACTAGATTTAGGTTGGTCATTCATTGTGAGTAATGATATGTCAAAATCAGGAGGCATTTTGATTCCTTCATCAACAAGGGCCTTGAAGTATTGTTGTGGGTTACGTTTGACCACCTCTGTAAGAAGTTTAGTGAACTATTATCATTAAGAGCTTCATTTATGGTGGATTGTGTTATTTCTTCACTATCATTTTCACTTGTTTCACTAGTTGCAACACTAATGTGATCTTCCCCATCAAAGTCTTTTCCCCAAGGGTTCCCTTCTTCTTGAAACATTTTTGCTCTTGTTCTAGGGGTCATAGGTGATTTGTTATGATTTTCAATCCAAGGTAATGTATGAGACCTAAGACTAGGATGCAAATGAAAAGGATATGATTCTAAGATGGGATATGAAAATGGTATGGTATGATATGACAAGCTAAGAATGCAAAAGCTAAAAGGAAACTCTAGGTCCAAAGTTGGTTATGATGTAAAGGCTTTACTTGTGTTATGATGGATAGACACAAGGACCAATAATCAAGAGAGGGTATATAGGAGATGATGTACTCCAAAAGGATTGCCCTACTCAAGGATAATGGTATGTTTCCCTAACTCAAGGATGGTGAACCTCAAGTGATGCAGGTGATAGATAGCCAATAGTTTGATTTCAAGACCTAGGAAGAGTAGCCTAAGTGCAAGCTAAAGGTTTTATTTGATCAATGATGAATATGCAAAGGGCTAAATTCTTAGAACGTGCAAAGGTTAGGTGATATGGTCTTGATATGCAAAAAGGGGTTGAACACGAAAGAACTAGGTGGAATGATATATGTATGCAAGGACTATGTAATGTGACCTATGTATGCAAGATTAGGAACATGCAAGAACTAGGATGAAAGGGATATGAATATGTAAGGACCATGAATATGAAAGGGCTAGGTGAAATTCAAGGACTAGGTCGAAATGCAAGGACCAGGTGGAATGCAAGGATTGAAAGATCAAAACTGAAGGATGATGACCCCAAGAAATCTAAGTGATAGGTTCATGTTGGATGTTTGTGAGGTTTGAAAAGTTTGAGATGTTGCAAGTTTCTAGGTGTGATGTTTGTTTGAGGTCTATTTTTAAATACACACACACAAGACATAGCAAACAAAGTGTTTTTGAGTTTGTTTTCAATCGTGAATGTGTTTTTTATTTTTGCAATACAAGCACAAATCCTAAGGTTGGAAAGGACAATATCTGTTAGATTCCACGTGGGTTTCCCCAGCCGCATATTCTTAGCGTGTGAATCCAGAAGCTTGGCTGCACGGGCTCCCCCTTATAGTGCACTCACTTCTTAGGTCAACCAAGCTTCCAACCCCCATGAAACTCCCATGGCAAATTGATCACCTCTACTAAAAATTGTGAAGATGTGGATGCCTTCACACCGACCGGTGTTGCGTTAGCAAATAGAAGGTTGTTGGCTACTACACAAAGGTGTTTAATTTGGGACCCCCATTCGAGTGGCCATACATGGGGCGCAAGATTAATCTTCATTTAAGAGGCACTCTAGCCTGAAGAGGTTACACTCAATAGGGTTTTGGGGAGTACTACTTGGTCCATATGACACATCTGCACTCGTAATCCTAAGTTTTCCATTAGGATTCACATTTATATACTGGTCAGGGGTTGCTCGGCCAAAGAGCTCCATTTCTGGTTTGAGTTGCCTTGGGGTGAGTACTTTTTCCCACCAAAGAAGGCCCAAGTACTAGAGTCAATAACCATTTCTCTTGCACCCAGGATCACACAAGTGCGCAAGGGGAGAGGATATTTTGATTATTGAATCAGGGTGACACATAAAAATAGATGGGTTTGGTTTCTGATCACCAAGTTTTGCACAAGGTGAGAGCATACTCCCTACCATCTCAAGCACAACAAACAGTGTTCATTCACCCCTAGTTAGATCTACGTGAGAAGACAATTTTCATTTTTAATGCACCAATTAAGTGTTTTCTAATCTAAAAGACAATTGGTTTCAAAATCATGTCTTCAACGAACGTCCTGCATCAAAATCTCATTAGTAGTTTCATGCCTCCTTTCTTTGACAAGCATATGTTTTGATTTTCAATTCTTTGCCAAACGAACCTAGCAAAAGAAACCGGATTAACAAAATTAGTCACAAAACCAAAACTTAACCAAAATGAAAACTAACATAAATCTAAAGAAAATTAATCTAAGACAAAAAGCTAATCTAAGATAAAAAGCTAATTTAAAATTAAAAGTTAATCTAAATAAAAAATCTAAAGTTAGAGATTAAAAACTAATCTAGATTCAAAGTTAATCCAAATTTAAAACTTATCTAAGTTAGACAATAATTAAAAACTAATCTAATTTAAAAGTTAGAGCAAATTAAAAACTTAAAAAAAAACTATTCTAATCAATCAAAATTAAAAGCTATTCTAAATTAAAATTAATCTAAAACTAAAAGCCAATATTAAAAATTACTCTAGATTAGAATTAATCTAAAGTTCAAAACTAATCTAAGAATTAAAAACTAAATTAAATCTAAATTTCTAATCTAAATTCTAAATTAACTCTAAACTAAGAATCTAATTTAGAAAACCAAAATCTAAAAAAAAATAAACTAAGAATCCAACTAAAATCTAATTTAATGATTTTTAATGATTTAAAAATCTAAGCTAAAATAAAAATTAAATTTAAAATCTAATTTAAATATAAAATTAAATTTAAAAGCTACATTAAGAAAGAAAGAAAATTTGTAAAAAGCAAAATCTAATCTAAATTAAATTAGTAACTAAAATCTAAACTAAATTAAAAAAAAATTAACTAAATAAGAGATTAGAAACTAAACTAAAAACTAACTTAAATTAAACTAAAACTAAATTGAACTAAGTTAAATTAAAATAAAACTAAACTCAAACTAAAGCTAACCAAATCAAATTAAAAAGTTAAACTATATTAATACTAAACTAAAAAAAAAAACTAAAACAAATTAAAAATCACTGCTAAATTAAAATCAAAGGAGAATCAAAGTCAGATGAGAAGAAAATAGAATTGCATGTTGACAGTAAACATCTTGAGACTTGGAATATATACAAAAGATTGCAGCTTGACAAAATGTCTTAGAATAGCCACTGCCCCCATGGACTATAATGATTGCAAGACCTACACAAAATGCAAAATGAGCATAGACAAGATGCAAACCATTTGCCAAAATGCAACCAATCAAAAATTTGAGAGATTCAAGCAAAAATACGAAAGCATAGACAAGGCAAGCAAGCTATTTGACAGAGGCATAGATAAGGTATGTGAACTGTTTGCCAATGTGCACAAGATGACTTTTTTCTTTTCTTTTTTGAAAAATATTTTAGCAACTTTCAAGCAAATGCTACCTACAGGTATAAAGCCAAAGGCGTAAGAAACTTGCAAGCAAATGCTATTTGGAAAAAACTCTTCTATTGGTGATAAAATTTTGCAGGGCACGAAAGATAAGCCAAACTAATTCTATTCAAAAATTTCCAAGCACATGATAAAAAAACTTCAAAGCACGTGATATTGAAAAAATGTGTGGAAGGGCATGCAATGTTGTGCGAAATATGCACAAAATGACTTTGTTGAAAAAAGCTTAAAAAACTTTCAAAAAAATGCTATTGGTAGGTGTAAAGCTCACTTTAGCAGCATCCTCCCAGTCTGTGCCAAAATGAAAGCTTTTAAAACATTATAATCATTTAAAACATTTGAAGCATGAATATGGATGAGCTTTTATTCAAACATAGCTTTTAAACACGTCAAGTTCACCAATTGTAGAGCCAGAAAAATGCATGATTCTATGGAGTAAGAACCACCATTTCAACCCACATCAATAGATCCATTCTAATCAAAAGCTAAACTAGAAATGTAAAGCTAAACTACAAAAATAAAACAATGCTTTTAAAAGAAATCAGTCTCCATTGTCTCCCTATCACCAAGATCTTTGTTTATGCATTTGCTCTCAGATTTTGTGAGCACAAAATGCAATAAAGAGGCTATGGTGAATGAAAAATGCAATCAAGATGCAAAGATGATATGAGTATGTAAATTTGTGAGAACTAAAATGAGAGAGAAATCCCATTTAAATAGGAGTTCCTTGAGGATGGAGAGGGGTTGAAGATGAAATGTGGGATAAAAGATGTGAGAGAAGGAAATGCCATTATCCCACATTGTTGGGTTAAATGTTATGCATGAGAATGAAAGTGATAAAGGGATATTAGATTAAAATGTACCTAAATGATTAAATATGAATAAAATGGTTAAAGATGCTTTACTAAAATGCAATATTTCATGAATGATTTATGCAAATGATATGATTAATATGCAAGTTATGATAATTAGTTTATTATGAAATAATAATCAATGACTATGATAATTGATTTATTAATGGAGATGAATATGAAACAATTATGGATGATAATGATAATTGATTTAATATGGAAATGATGTTTATGCTGATTATGCAAATGGATTATGAATGATTATGATTTATTATGCAAACGGGTATGAACGATAGTGAAAATGGACATGAATATTAACGCAAACAAACATGAACATTTATGAAATGGATATTGAATGGAAATGAACAGGAATGATTGTTTATGCAAACGGTTAGTGAACGACCATGGGATGGATATGATCATTTATGTAAATGGATAATGAACAAGCATGAGACGGTTTAATGATTTGATGAAATGCATGAATAGAAGACAATATTGAATGAATTGATTAAGTAAATAAAATATCTATTTAATTAATAGATGAATATCGTTACGATTGTGAGGACAAATTTGAGTGTCTACAATAGTATATTCGATAAAAGAATAAGAAGTAGAATATCCTCATGCTTGTTTTAAATCTTTCCAATTTGACTAGCCGCAGTCACAACACTTTAGAACAACTCTTTTTCAACAAAGACTCACAACTTATCTCTCAAGTTGGTAATTGTTCCTTCTCAAAAGATAACTACAACCTTCTTGAATCTCAAGACTCTCTTTCACAAATTGAATAGAATATTGTTGGTAATATAGCACACTAATTTGTAGATTAGTTGTATAGGAAACAATGCATAAAAGAGTAAGAATAAGGCATCCCAAACAAAGAACTATTTGCTGCTATTTATATAGCAAACAAGAAATTGTTTTGCCTACAGCCTAGGAATGAAAATGACAGTTGCAAACATGCAAAGCAACACCACTATCACAGCTTAGAAAGGTGGTGAATGAGTAAGCAAATACTCAGCTTGATTACCAAAAGATCCACCCAATTCATGACAACAATTGAAGAATAATTCAACTTCCATGTGATAGAAATACAAATACAGACTTCTCAGATAAGTAGACACAAAGGTGGCATGATTTAACAATGAAGAGAAATAGTCAATAACCAAAGATTGCCACCCCAAATTGTATTGACTTATTCCATGTTGAGTGTAGACTCATAAACTCATTTGGTTTAGACAAAGTCATCGATTGTTTAGAGCATTCAACAACTATTTTAACAGTCATAGTAATTCATGGTTTATTGTTTGACCAAGTCCAAGATGAATTAAGGCGTCGACTTCTTCAATATCGACTTGAATGATAAAGCAAATTGCAGTTTTGAATATTGATATCAAAGCCATATAAATCAACTTATTAATACAGTTATATTCATTTCCAAGTTACAACTATCAAGTTACCCAAGATTATCAATTATAAAGCCAACATATTAAGCATTATAATCGGCTTCCATTTATAGATTGAAATAGTCGATTTCAAAGTAAATCATGTTTAGATGAAATCATGTGTATACATATATATACTTATGTGTGTGTGTGTATATTAAGCACAACCATATATATATATATATATATATACATATTCCTATATATGTATAAGTTACGTGTATATTAATATTATCATAAAGCAATAAAACATGTATATATACTTGATGTACAAAAGAGTATATCAACTTAGTAATCACATCGTCATATTGACATATCGATTGTGTATACATATACATATATGTCGATATATACATGTATGTATATGGATACACGTATACATATGGGTATATGCACACATACACACACATATATATATATATGTATGTAGACACTAAAAAATGTCCTGAATCATATCATGCACTTGAATTAGGTATACTAACATCATTTCCTCCTAAAACCCATCCTTTTTTCACTTAATTAATTAAATTAGCCGAGCTATTTAATTAATTACATCATTTGCATCTATTAACCTAATTCATTTAATCATGTCGGTATTGGCATGGTGTGATGGTTTATAGGTGGCATTGTTGTTCTTGCCACCAAAGTTCAAACCCCGTTGGGGTGGTATTGTTGAATGGTTGTATCCGGTTCATAGCTCCGGTCAAAAGCGTTTAACCCTTGAATAAAATAAAAAACCTAATTCATTTAATCCCAAGTTAATTCCTCCCTTTCACACTAACATTTCATCTCATTAAATTAAATAAATAAAACTATTTAATTTAAATCCCTAAATCTTCTTATTTAATTAAATAACCCTAAGTTATTTAATTAAATGTCATTCCACCTTTCACTTTTTCATTAAATCATTTAATTTAATGAATATCATCTAATTATTCTAATTCCCCTAATTGCATGATTAAACCTTTATTTAATTAGCAATTATTTAACTAATCTAATTTCCCTCCCACTTGCAAGGGAATATTCCTCCTTTGCACATTCCTCCAAAAGGGGAATATTCCCATGGAATATTCCTTCCCCTTTTGCACAATTAAACTTTTTTTTAATTTGCAAAATATCCTTTTTCGTCACCCATGAGAATATTCCAAAGAATATTCTCTCTCCTTCAATCATTTTAAAAAGGGAATATTCTCACTTAGCTTCATAGGCAAGTTAACTTGAAACTTCTTATGTAAGTTAACTTTTGACCTCTTGTACAGGTCAAAAGTGTGCTTGTTTGAAGGAATGAGAACCCTTGATTAAATCTCATCTTGCATTCTCACCCATTGATGAGAATCCATGATCCATGCCTCCAATTTCCTCCATCCTTGAGCATTGATTAGCTTTTTCAATATTAACCCTCAATTTCTCATTTGTTCTCCTATAAATAGGTCACTATTTGGAGACAAATGGATCCATCTTTCAAAAAGAAAAATTATGCTATTGAAATCACTCACACTCACACTCATATTTAGTTCACATTTAGCATATTTTAGTTTAAATTAGTTGCATAATAACTTAGCTTTCGTTAATGGATTCCATAATGCATCCATTTAGCTAATTAGATAACTAGGGTTTGAATATTTTTAGTTTAAATCTCATTTAGAGTAGCTTAGCATTTGTATATTTGAATCAACATAAATCATGTTAGATTAGATTTTTCATCATGCTCATTTTTATTAAAATCATATTTCCATTCACATCTCACAACCGTTTCATTGATTCTCTTCAATAAAATCAATTGAAACAAGCTCACTGATCCACAGGATTGGGAAAGGGTCGACATTCCACATCAACGTGATACCACTCCCAAAATAGGATAAGTTTTGATTGGGTTAGAGTAGACATTTTAAATATTTTCATAATTTAGAATGTTTGTTTTAATGAATGTCTAGTTTAACTTCAATTTGATTGATCCTATTTAGATTGGGCATTAGTGGCTTTGTTATGATTTGATTCTTTATGGATCAAGCGTAATCGGCCCACACTAATCTCCTCAATCACATTCTAGTGCTAGAAGGAGGGAAAAACCAATCAAATTTAATCAATTTCTATCTCAAATTCTTTCTTTTTTTTACTTTTGTAGGATACAGCGACGCCCAAAACAATTTTAGTGACACTTTTGTTGGGCATTGCCATACAATGATGCTATTGTCACCTAAAATAGTGACACCTATTTAATATACTGACACTGATTAAACAAATGATGAAACTAATACTTTCTAGAGGTATCAAAGATTTTTAAATGGCGACGCTCAACCAAATAGCGACGATATTGTCGTCACTAGTTTCTCTGCAAAGCAACGCCCAAGTACACCAAAGTGACATCTAAGTTCACCAGAGCAACACCCTAGTTCACCAGAGTGACACTATCATGAATAGTGATGCCCAACTCTGGTAAGAAATATGACGATCATTTTTTAGCATGTGTTTTAATTTTTTCACTTCACTAGATTACTAACATGCCTCTAACATTGTTCTAGTTTTTAGACTAATGGGGTTTTGCAGGATTGGATGACACGAAGTTAAAGTGAAGAAGCATTCTCATCTTAAGATCTTATGATTGTAACAAGCATTTGATGCTTTGGGGCAATTATAACCCAATTTCTTATGCTTTTTCTTTTATGCTCTAGGACTTCACTAATTTTCATTTGGGTTTAAAAAGAATGCTCAAACGGGACTAAAATTGAACCCTCATTTCATCATTGTATTTTGGGTTTAAAACTATACAAGGCAACTTAACATTTCATTTCGTGCTTAAAATGAATTCATCTTATCTTTAGAGGGTAAAATGAATGAGTGTTTGCTTTGTTGTGACACACTTGTAGTGTGTATCCAATCCCCTTATGCTTTGTATGATCTTGGGTGAAGAGAAACACTCCAAGTGTACTTTGTTGTTTGTGTGCACTTATAGTACATATCCACTCCCCTTGCGCTTCATGTGATATTGGGTGAAGAGAAATACTTAAGTACACCTTTATGCTTTGTGTCACCCTTAAGAGAGGACTTACTATGAGACACACCCTACAACGGGAAACTAATAGGCAAGTTCTTGCAAGAATGTTTACCGGCGGGCTATATTAAAGGTTGGGAAATCATGAGAAAGTACCTTCTATCATGGACTGTATAACATACTGCACCTAGTACCATGCCTTAAGTGGAATGGGAATGGTAGTAAGAGCCTTAAGTGGCAAAGTGGGTGTGTATACGGTTGGATGTTCTCAGTTTGTTACTAAGAACCAATTGTTTAGTTACCAAAAATCCCTAATACTTGTTGGTGTAAGAACGGTCATTCTGAAGCCACCCCAAAATTGTACTATTCATTGTTGAAACAGAAAAATCCTTAGGATCTTTAGGATTTTGAGATTTGGTGGTCCTGAGAAGTGCGTGTCATGGAGGGGAGCCAGTGTCACCAAATCTCTAACTATTCACAGTGTCTTAGTGTTTAGAGAAATCCAAGTGGGGACTCAACAAGTATGGCCATTCAACCTAGGTGGTAAATGATTGTGAGTCAGTTTGATACATTGCTTGGTTTCAAAACATTACAAACAAACATTCACTATCTTCCTCAAAATTTCAAACCCTTTGGTCTAAATATGGATACCTTTTGAAAAGCCTTGATATTAATGCTTATCCTAAGGATTTCTATCCTTAGAGATTTCTAAATATCTTGACTTATATCTCAATCCATATTTTCCAAAGTTAACATAAGCAACTATGCCTTCCAACCTTATGATTTTCATAAAATGGACATTGTGAAATTTATGATGTTTTATGACATAGACATTTAGTTTGAAAACATAATCAAGACAAGTGTTTGTGGTAAAATAAACTCATTAAGCAAGATAAAATTGAAAAATTGAACCCCACATGACTATTTGGAGACCAATTTCTCTTGTTGAACAACCCAATCTTACACTTTCTATTATTCAACCAAACTTTGAACTCATTGAAGGTGAACAAACCGATATAATTAGCATTTTGAGAAACTTCACCTTTGAAACAAAAGAAACACCTATTCAATGGAGAAATGCCACAAACATCTTAGACAAAGAAGAGGAACAAAATTATATTGAGGCTGGAAGGCCCATATTTTCACCACTCGCATGGCAATAAATATCCTCTTTTCTTCCATAGACATAGACTTCTCTAAATGATCTCACACAAAATCAGAATCCCCAAGAGAAGGTCTATAGGTCATCATTTCAAACTTAGCCATCTTACTCAAAAATCTCTCAAAAAACATCTTGCAACACTTCACCAAAATAGAACCAAGTTGTTGTACTACTTCTACAAATGTGTTTCAAAGAACAATCCAAAATTGTATATGTTCTTTTTAAGTCAAAGCCCAGGTCTTTTCCATGATAACGAACCTATCTAAAACATTGGGTCTTTAGGATTTGAAAACTTTAGAGGTCTAGCATGCTTCTCACTACCTTAGTCTTATCAAACAAAGGTTCACTTTAAGTCAACATTGGGTCAAACACTTCATCCACCCCTCCATCAAATTTTATCCTTCACTTCACCAAACTTTGCAAAAATTTCAAATACACCAACACTTTTTGACTTGAACATCTATCAAACCAACCCCTAGCTTAGCTACTTTGTATGTGAAATGTATCCTTTTCCATGCATTTGGTTGAGTTAGTTATGATCGTTGAACTAGCTTATCTTGAAGGTCACAAGTCTACCCTAATGATTCTTAATTTCATAAACATCCTTTATCGTAACATCAAAACATCAAACTCAAGTCAAAAGTGTTGTCCCAAATTTTTTGCAAAGATCACTCTCCACATCATCAACTTTTTTATCTCCTATTATCATCATTGCTACAAAAATACTTAGAGCATCCCTTTTACCTAGATTTGAGTCAACTAGAGAGTTCAAACATTACAAATCTCAACACAACTCTCCCAAAGGTGACCCAAAATTTATGGTAAAAACAAGATCACAACACAAGAGAATCATGGAGAAAACCAAAGTCACATTTATCTCTAGTGATCCAAATCCTCTAGAATTTGATCCAAGAAGTCAAGTTACCCATCACAACAACCATCATCTCCGTCAGGACCATACGAGATAGAAGACATCATGAACAATCCATTTAAACTTACTAGGGAGGAAATCATGAAACATCAAGCCTTGGAAAGTATAGCTCCAATTTCCCCATCATTTATTGCACAAAATTTTACACAAGGCTTCACAACTCCATCACTATGGCTAAATCAAACATCCACTCCTAGTCTTGCAACTAGCCTTGCCAAGGACTTTGGTCTAACTCTTCCATTTTAAAGCAACACACTTGTGGGTACCCTCGATACCAATCCTCCATCTCAAACAACCACTTGGACACCTACCTTTGGTGCTCCTCCTATTCTTGAAGATCCCAAATAGCCACATACACCCCTTGAACTTCATTACTCAACAACCTCCACATATTGAGGACAACCCTCTTCATCCATACCCACATGTATCACAATTATGCCCACCATCACACAAAGTAGTGTAGATCAAGTACCACAAGTAGATCTAAAAGGGTAAGGAAACTCTCTCACACAAAGTCAACCCTTAATGCAAATAGGGACATCTCTACCCAATCCTCCAACTATTTTAGCCATACCATTGGTTTCACAAAACACATCCATCCCATCCATTCTCAACCCATCTCAAAAAAATCCCTTCGTCACAAATCCCATCAACCTAGGTAATACCTTATTTACATCTCTAGGACAAGGAAATCCTCAAGACATGGAACAAGGGAATCTTTTTAAATCAATAGACTCAAGGTCCTAGTATGTCATTACCATAAAAAAACCTAGTGGCATCATGCTCATCATTTCCCACGATCCCCTTTATTGTGCAAAATAAATTGGGACGTCAAACTTACATTCCTCCACCTCAATCCACTATCTTACAAGGGATGTTAAGACAAGGGAACCCTCAACCTCTCATCAACAATCCGCTACCCGCTCAAAACATCAACACCCCCAATCCATCACAAGTGTCCCAACAACCAACCAATCCTACATTGCAAGCACATTTCTTAGATTTACAACAAGCACAACAAGCTTATCAACAAGCCATCCAACAACAACAACAACAAGAAACAACAAGCAACCTTAGCAACACAATAAGAAGCAACATTGGCAGCACAACAACAATAGCCATAACAACAAGTGGTCTTGGCAGCACAACAAACAACCTTAGCACAACAACAACATCAAGCTCATCAAGCAGCCCTAGCAGTACAACAACAACATCAAGCTCATCAAGCAGTCTTAGCATCACAACAACAACAATAGGCCCAACAACAAGCCTTAGTGGCACAACAAGAACAATCCCAACAACAAGCCCTTGTGGCTCAACAACAACAACAAGCCTTACTATCTCAGCAACAACAACCAAGTTCCTACTATAATCCTCAACTGAACATCGTCAATACAAATGCATTAGGAACATACACATCAACATCACAATCACCTTCACAGAATCTCACACCACCATACACCCCATACAACACTTTATCATATCAGAATCTCACATACAACTCATATGTCATTCCAGCATATGTTTCTCCACCAAACCCGCAAGATTATCTAGCATCACAATTTAAGGTGCTATCTCAAGAAATGTAGGATCTTTGAATTGGAAAGACAAAGAAGCCTCATACACAAAATCTATGTCCATATCCATTTGATCGAAACATCACAATGGTACCATTCCCTCCTGGCTTTTAAATCCACAAATTTGATAAATACAAAGGGAGAGGAAGTCCTATGGACCATGTCAAAGAATTTAATTTCATGTGTATGGAGGTGGCCTACAATGATTCTTATTTAATGCACCTCTTCCCTTGAAGTTTAACAGGTCCTACCATGGATTGGTTTTCTCATTTACCTCTTGGTATCAAAAATTTTCTAGAAATTGCTGATAAATTCATCCATCATTTCTCCTTTAACCTTGACATAGACGTAAGTATAGAAGAATCGTACTCTTAGACAAAACAAAGGAGAATCTTCACTAATTTCTTACAATGATGGATACAAAGAGCTAGTAAGATCAAATGGCCTCTTCCCAATGAAAAAAAGTGGGAATCATCATAGCAAATCTAGATCCATATTTATCCTTCCACTTGAAAATGAAATGTATCACATCTTATGACGAGCTTGTCCCTAGAGCCCTTAACATCGAGAGAGCTCTAATCTCACAGGGAAATACCCAAGATTACAAAGACAATTTCCCATCAACCAGTTCAAATGACAACCTCCATTTCTGGGCTAAGAACAAGAATTTCACAAATGATGGTGTGGTAGATGCTAAGGTAGTCCTAAGTGATCCTAGACCAAACAACAATCTAGTTGCTAACATTCAATTGACCATGCAACAAACAACACCTCTTTAGAACAATCAGATCAATAACACTAAAATGCAACAAAGGAAAACCCCTAACAAGAACAACTGTCCTAAACACAAGTACACACGGTTATCCAAACCCATCAAAACCATCCTGAAGAAGTTGGTAGAGTCAAGCTTGATAACGCTTCCTAACTTTGAAAACTACTAAGAACCACAAGAGAAACCATCCTGGTACAATGAAAATGACTATCACAAAATCAAGGACACAAAACGATAAACTGCATGAGGCTCAAAAATATTATCCAAGACCTCATAGAGAGTGACACCATATTTATTGAGGTACCATTTAGGAATCAAGATCGTAAGATATACAAGAACCCTATGTCAGATCATAACAAAGCGAACAATATCAAAAAAGCTAAGGATTACACAAACATGCAGCATACCTATTCCAATGTGGTTGCTTCTTGTGATAGCTGATGAGTCCAAATAATGACTCATTTTTGTTAGGATTTATCATATGTTTGTTATTGTTACTATGGGGTTTTAGCACCTGGTTACTAATACTTTCTATGTTATTTCCCTAAAACTTATGAACTTTGGGCATGAACTTGTCCTATAACTTTTGATGGTATTTAGCCTGCTATGTGATATATCTATATTAATTTTACATGTGATTGAATGAATGTTATTCTAAGGTGATTATGGATATACAATTTTCTTGTGCACGCTAATATCATAATGTAGGTTCACATTAAGATGTAGATATAAATGAAGCTTGCAAGGTGGAAGAAGTTCATGCTAATTGGCCATTTGCTAAAGAAATCAAAAGATGGACATTAAAGAGGTCAATGGAGGGAAACTTCTAGCTCATGTGGAAGTTATAACTTACCTTTAAATGACCATTTTTATTAGTTGAGTAGATTTAGGAGGTTTTCTTATGTAGATCCTTGTTGAGGCAAGTCTGGAGGCAACAATTCAAAATATACAAAGAAAGAGAACTCCATACCCCCTTGTCTCTAAGAGCTGAATCAAGCAATCGTGCAGATATATTTTACACATGGCACATCTATACAATCTAAAGTACAAAAAGAGGATCATTCCTTTTAGGGAGGAAGCATACCTAGAATATGAATAGGTAGTTGCCACTATTGGGATATTTATCACAGAGATGGAATGACTTGCTAGTTCAGTTAAAACAAGTTGAATCCCATTCCCTGCAAAATTATTATGCAGCTTGCAAATGAAGCATCAACTATATACATCTTGGGAGAACAAAGCAACAACATTGGCTTCCGTTAGCATTTCAGCCACCTATTTTGTTGTGGCCAGTACTAGACCACATAATCTATCGGTTTGATGTAGATGCAAAGAGGCCCAGGTGGGGCAGACTAAAAAGCAAGCAGGGGTTCTATTGGGATCCAAATTTAGAAACTTTAGAGACTGATCATGGGTAGATAGAAATTGGTGATTTTAGGGCTTTGGTAAGGAAAAGGAATTGAGTTCCCTTTGTTGGAGGACCAACATATCATTAGGTTGGGGGTAGATGATGAGTCCAAATAATGACTCATTTTTGTTAGGACTTATCATATGTTTGTTATTGTTACTATGGGGTTTTAGCACTTGGTTACTAATACTTTCTATGTTATTTCACTAAAACTTATGAACTTTGGGCATGAACTTATCCCTGTAACTTTTGATGGTATTTAACCTGCTATGTGATATATCTATATTAATCTTACATGTGATTGAATGAACGTTATTCTAAGGTGAGTATGGATATAAAATTGTCTTGTGCATGCTAATGTCATAATGTAGGATCATATTAAGATGCAGATATAAATGAAGCTTGCATGGTGGAAGAAGTTAATGCCAATTGGTCGGTTGCTAAAGAAGTTAAAAGATGGACATTAAAGAGGTTAATGGAGCCGAAAAACTTCCAACTCCTGTGGAAGTTATAACTTACCTGTAAATGACCATGTCTATTAGTTGAGTAGATTTAGGAGGTGTTATGCTAGATCCTCGTTGAGGCAAGTTTGGTTTGACTAAATCTTGTGCATGCATAACCTCCTTCCTCTTTTTCATGCTTTCAATAAATGGTGTCCTAATTTTTTGGAGTCGACTGCCCAGTTAGGGTAAGTTAGAAGCTTTCCTTCTATAAATAATGATCAAATGTTCCTCTTCACAAGGTTGGATGTTCTAATATTGTAATTTTATTTTTAGTTTCACAAGAATATAGTCATGTTGTTGTTATGATGTAAAAATATTTTTAATGAATAAAATGATACATTGTGTGCGAACCATTTTCCTAGTACCTGCAAAACAACATGAGTAAACAAGTTAAACAAGGAATTACAAGCTAAAACAAGGATTCCCCATGAAATCCATTTACAAATTCAAATAAGGAAAGAAAACAATGAAGAACACACTATAAATAACAAAACTAGATTGAATCCTAATTTAAATATGCAAACTCATGATCCCATGGGGGAATTGGTGTCAATTTGATGTGAAAATTGGCCCTTTCCCAATTCCTATGATGCAAGCTTCGAATGTTGAAGAGATTGATCCACTTTGTTGGTGGAGAATGAAAACTCTAAGCCAAAAATCTGCAAAAACCTAGCTATGGCTCAATGAAAATGGATGAGATTCAAGAGATATTTGAGCATGGTAACTTTGCTTGGATTGTGGATGATAAAATGAGGATATGAGCTCTTTATTTATAGAGTTCCAAGATGGATGAATGTCCAAATTTGAACAATGTGGGACTAACATTCATCCAATGATATGGTGCCACTTGTCAAGCTATGAATGGATGATGGATGTGCAAGATTTGGGGTTTGTGCCAATAAGTGCCAATATTTGAAATTCAAATTTGTTGAAATGACATGCAAGAGGGAAGGGAAAATGCAATAAATGCCACTTGGCTCAAGGCAAAGGACATGTAAGAGAATTTATTGCCTTGTTGGATGTACATGTTCACTTGGAATTTTTGAATTCAAATTGAGAGAATATTCCAAAAGATGCCTTGTGAGGAAAATAGAGATTTAATAAATGAATTAAATCTATTTTCATGTGCAACTTGCATTATCTAGAGTATGTGACATGAGATGAGATTAAATTAATCAAGGGTTAATTAATTTAATAGGAGATTTGATGATGTGACTTATTTGACTTAGATTTATGGATTTATTTAAATCAAATAAGAGAGGAATATGATAAGAGATTAATTAAATAATGATTTTGATTTATTTAATTAAAAGGGATGGTGTTAGATTAAATCAAATAAGGTTTTAATTTATTTAATTTAATGGATATACTTTAAAGATTTAATCAAATAAATTGATTATTTAATTAAATTGGGATAATTCGATCAGATGGATTGATTTAATTAACAAGAGAAAGTGACTTAATTAGACAAAATGATTTATTTAATTAAGAGATGAATATTGATGAATTTAATCAAATAGGGGAATTTGATTAAATGGTTAGACCGAGGGATGATTTAGGAAGGAATGATGTTAGTAAGTCAGATCGATGCACGATGTCAATCAGTATATTTTACATGTCTACATTTTGCCCCTCTTTGAAGCAATGCACTCGTTGCGTTGGTTCAAAGAATAAACGATCTCGATCAAAGCCAAAAAATTTTGATATTTAAAAACTTGCCCCACTACTGCATGGCAAGAGAAAATATGCCATTATAATGCCCCCTTAAGAGATCGACGAAAATTTTAATTTTTGGGTGATCTCAAAAAGATGACAAAGTACTCGACAGGTCCAAAAGGGGTCCGAGAGGCTAAAAACATGTCTAAACGCAATAAAACGATGAAAAACAAGCCTGAAACAGACAAAAATAGGTTCGGGGGTCTGAAACCCTAGCAGGACAGCCATTTAGGGTTTAAAAACCTTAATTTTTAAGCTTAAAAGGGGCCCGAGGGGTCACTTTAAAGTCTTTTTCACACACCTCCACTAGCAAACTTGAGATTCGAGCTCTAACTCTCCAGTGATATGGTGCAACGATAGCTTCCCCTACACATTTTGGACTGAGTTTGGACATACCAGCGCCCACCTGGTATCGGGGCACCGGTATGTGACCTTTACTGAAGCTTCATCTTTTCATTTAATGCATTTATTACTGCTTTTAAAAGGGGACTCGCCTCCAGCGGTGCTATATAGTGCCACTCGGCATTTAAACTGAGCCGCGCCAGGCCGTTTTGCACCATAGCGGTGCCATTTAGCACCGCAGCGGTGCAATTTAGAGTTTAGAAACTTCGATGCTGGGCTCAATCTTGGCGGGCCGGTTTGGGTAAAGTGCGCCATGGCGGTGCGCTTTTCATGCAAACTGCGACACTGGAGGATAAAGTGCACCGCGGCAGTGCATTTTTGCTCTTTTTGGGCTCGAGCATTGGAGTTTGAGTAAAATCAAACTACAAGGCCTTCACAAACTGTGTCGCTGGAGATGAGCTTGGAGCGTTTAGCCAAGATTTTTTCAAAATTTTTAACACGGTGACTTTCCTTGATGCAGAATGGGCCGAGGGAGCTCTACTCTCAGGAGCACTGGTTGTGAGACTTGGCGAGCATCCTACAGGACCTGAGCGACAGAGACCAGGATCCACTGGGAGTCACAGGACTATGGCACATTGTGTACGCAGCGCCCGTGTGCACTCACCTAGGGATGCTGTCAGCGTTGGTCGAGAGGTGGCACAGCAAGACATCATCATTTCATCTCCCTACTAGCGAGGCCACCGTCACCCTAGAGGACGTTTGGCGCATTTTTCAGTTGCCTATTCATGGCCGACGGATGATCTATGATATGGACGAGGGACACGAGTGTTGCATCAGAGTCCTCGCCACACGAGACATTATCTACTATGAGGGACAGATTGAGCTAGAGAGATATAGGGTTATAGCACCTCCCTTCTGTTGGACGATTGCAGCCATCATTTTGGGTTTGGTTGCCCTAGACTGACGAGGGCGATATTTTAGTGCCGACTGGGGTTATTGCTGGGAGCGGATGGTCCAAGACATGCCAATTTGCTTTGCATGGGGGCGTATACTTCTCGCTTCACTCTGCAGAGACTTGCATGAGTATGTATACATGGACAACAGAGTGCTGGGGGCTGGAGTGACACTACTACATGTCTGGGCATGGAAGCACATTTTTGTGCTACGTCCACGGGTTGTTCCAGTTCTGATGGGGGTAGAGGATGGCATGATACAGAGGCAGTGTGTCCTTTACACACACTGGCGAGCATGGGATCCCCTATTGGAGGCAGGTCCTAGACGAGATGCTTGTTTTCACATGGAGATCGTACCTTGGTCAGCCTGAATGGGCTGACAATATTGCCCAGCTCTTCTATTATCGCCAGGACCGATATATGCAGGGGTGAGAGCACACTATGATCAAGAGGTACCTGCCTGGGCGCGTACATCGTCAGTTCGGAGAGCCACAGGGTCAGCCGGATGATGACTATGTAGCCGTCTTTGCATGCAACATGACACAGGTGTCATGGGGTCACAGTATTCCTGCCTCCGAGGTAGTTGATAGCTTCAGGCAGTTGGTAGCTCGACTATGGGCTTATGATTAGGGCTTGGTAGATCCAGGGACCACACAGGCCTACAAAGACTAGTTCAGACCTCCCCTTCGGTTGACCATTCCAGGTGAGGATCCAGAGGTGCGCAGGGTCAGAGGCAGAGGGAGAGGATGAGGGCGAGGACCAAGGGTTGAGATTAGACAGGATCCACTAGGTGTGCCCCCAGTTCTGCCAGGTCAGGGAGATGTCCATATGCAAGATCAGTAGCAGGAGTCGCCAATCCCACCACCACGAGCCAAGGGTGAGGATCAGGTTCATGTGCAGCCACGGGTATAGCCACAGGGACAGGAAGACGGTCAGGATGCACTGATTGCATAATTGCAGGCCTAGGTTCAGGCACTGACAGCAGAGAGAGACTAGGTGAGGGCTGAGAGAGAGCAGCTCAGAGCAGAGAGGGATTAGGTTGTGCAGTAGAGACAGGCTGCAGAGCTACAGGCAGCTACAGAGCTAGGCCCAGACAGCAGATCAAGAGTATGACAGCCTCCTCCTCCCAGGGTACAATGCCGGTACGATCTTATAGAGATGCCATCCGAGAGATAGATTACTACCATCCGGCTTACCATGACACCATACCTAGAGCAAATTGGATCCCAAAGTATTCAAAGCGGGCTAGCCAGAGACCACCAGAGGGTCACAGTGACAGGGGCGAGGGCAGCATTCACAGAGATCGGGCCTGATCTAGATGATTCATACCTTTGTGCCCTATAGGCTCATTTTTGATAGTCGTATGGGCGTTTTGTATTGATTGACATATATGTACAATGATCCAATTTACTCTTTGTACTATGGCAGTGACGTGATTGATGATATGATATATATGAGCCGATTTTGATGCGATGTACCGTTTATTTTTTATGCATAGATGGTTCATTTCTATATGCTTTGCAATGATGTTTTATGGATGCATTTATTTCTAATGATGTTTATGCAATGATTATGACTAGCAGATCTATATTATGCTGACCTATGATATGATGTGCAATGATGTTATCTATATGATGATTTATTTTATGCTAATGTGATTTGTGATATGGATTTTAATATGTAAGATGATATGATCTATGGTATATGCATTGATGTGTGGAATATGCTTATATATGAGATGATTTATGGATGGATGTAATATGAATGAGATAGTTGTGATATGATGCTAATGCATAATGAAATGGTTTCATGAGATGCTTAGTATAACAAATGTTATTATCCTAAACCTAATTATTGATGATGTATGTGATGCAATGGTATGTTAATGCAAAATGATATGCTGATGCGATGCAATGCAATGGGTGAAATGCAATGACATGGATGCACCTATTTATGAAGAATGTTTATGATAACCTGTTTATATGATTAAAATGCAATGCGTATGTTTCCCATATGATATGTTTATGCAATATGCTAATGATTTGTGGATGCAGGATCGATGACGATGATGGTGATGATGATCAACTGTCATAGTACCTTGTTAGCACGGTTAGTAAGAAAAGATGAAGTCATTTCAACAAGACCCATGATGACACAAATGCAAATGATGATGATGATGATGATTACTTGCCGAGGAATTGAGATTTTCAAAGGGCCAAATTTTCTTATGTTTGATAACACATGTGGTACGATGCATCAAGGTATAGAAAACCAGGATGGTGTTGTACCCAGTATGATGAACTTTGACTTGAGAAGCAGATAGGAGTATTCTTGTTCACACCTGACATACGAAAACCTTGCTAGGATACACTTCAGAAGTTTCAGACACCTCAGACCAAAACACAGAAAGGTAAACCTATCCCTGTAATAGTCAACAAGTTGCCCTAGGCCTCTTCCATATATACCTAACAAAGAAAGTATTCGCCGAGGTTATATCACAAGGATGTCCAACAAGCACAACAGACAAAAGATAATGATTGTTGCCCCATTCCTTTTTCTCTAAATCTCCTGTTTTGGGATATCATCGAGACATCCTTGGAATGAGTGCAAATAAGATAAGTCAAAAGATAAAGACCAAGTAAACAAACAAACTGATGCTCTTCAATACTGCTAATGGAAAGAGGATGTGCCTGCTAAGGAGGATAACTAAAACTTATTTCCAAAAGATAATGCCCATTGTAGGAAGGATTCATCCTAGGACATGTTAGTGGATGGTGGCACATCATTTCATTTATCCAAAGTGTTCTAAGGGATAATTGATATGGGACTAATTCAGATGATGAGTTATCAATACGAAGAGATGATCAACTTGCTTATGCACTGACTTAGGCTTAAGACTTGACATTTTGAGTTCTACTTTTAAATTGCTAGACTTGTTTCCGATTGTCCTACCAAAGATTGAGGATGATGATCAGTTTATTATGGATGGTGTTATTGCGGGTGCAAGCGGGATGAGACAGATGGATTTTTTTCAATTATTTGGATTTTTTTAATGTTTTTGTAATGTTTTGAGGCTGTTTTTGGTATTTTTTGAGATTTTGCAAATGTTTTGATTTTCAAATTTTTAATGTTTTTGGGATTTTCTGAGATTTTGACCGAGAGACTAACCTAAAGACCTATCCTAGGGGTCTCGAGGGTTGGTCAACAGACTAGCCTTGCCTACGTTATACACATAGAGACCATGTAGTTCGACTGACGACTTGACCGATTTACAAATGATGATATACATGATGAGATGCCAGTTTATTATGACAGACTCCTATAGGACTGACCTAAATGTCTCGGGGGATTATCAAAGATCAACCTTGCCTACATTCAAGCTCAGAGACGACGTAGTTCAACAAGATGACCTTGTTTTTAACTTTTTGACTAACTTTTTCACCTCTTTTTGGATTTTGATATATTTTGATGTTTTTGGATTTTGTGCTTATTTTGATGTTTTTGGATTTTTTTGATTTTCTGATGTTTTTTGATTTTCTAATTTGAGGACTTTAAAATCATACACAAATCCAACCCGATAAGAATATGCCCCCAATGTGATATAATAGACTACTCCGATAAAGGCAGGGCAAACTGACCTTGAGGATGGGCTGAGTAGTACTAGGAGGGATCATGATATGAAAACAGGTCCAAGCTATGGTGCGGATGTGAATGGATGAGTGATGGATGGAGACCTGAATGCGATGAATGATGGAAGTGAAATGGATGGATGATGCCAAACAAGCCACAAAGATCCTGGTGGATGGAAAGTGCTTATTTACGCAAGGCGCCTGTTTGCCAGGTTTTCACTGAGGTACTTGCCCAAAGTGCCACCAAAGTGGTTTTCACTATAGGACAATTTTTTTCTTTACTGTTTTTCAATCCTTTTTTTGATTTTTTTTGATTTTTTTAGCTTGTCACCAAGACGCCTGTTTGCCAGGTTTTCGCTGAAGTAACCATTTTTTAGGAATTTTTCTAATTTTTTGGATTTTTTTGGTTCTATACCTTGGAAGATTTAGGCATAAAACTTTTTGAGATGGGAGCTATTCATGGGCTCCTGCAGAGGTTCCCCTTTGGGTGCTGATAGTTGATATGCCCCTTACTTATAACTTGTGATAATGAAAGGTCCTAGCCAATTAGGTTCGAACTTGCCTTTGCTGCTTGGGTTCGGGACGTTCTTCTGATTTTCTTTTAAGACCAGTTCTCCGACTTGGAAAGTCCTGCTTCTGATTTTCTTGTTGTAGCTCTGTTTGAGTCTATTCTGATAGACTTGCAAGTGATTTAAAGCATCTATTCATTTCTCATCCAGTAACTCCAATTCATTAAATCTTGACACCCAGTAGTCCTCATCCATGATGAGGTTTTGCAATGATATTATGAGGGATGGGAGCTCGATCTCAATGGGGAGTATGGCTTTTGATCCGTAGACCAAGGAGAATAGGGTGGCACCAGTGGGTGTGAAGATGTTGGTTCAATAAGCCCAGAGGGCGGGATTAAGCTACAGATGCCAATCACGACCTGCGTCATTGACTGTTTTCTTGAGGATTTTGAGGATGGTTTTGTTCATAGCTTCTGCTTGGCCATTGCCTTGGGGATAGTATGGGGTGGAGAAGCAATGCTGGATTTTGAATTTTTCGCACAAGTCGTGAACTTCTTGGTTCTTGAATGGTGTCCCATTATCTGAGATAATGGCTTGTGGGACACCGTAACAACAGATGAGATAGTTCAGGATGAATTTTGAGATCTGCTTCCTAGTGATATACATCATGGGTATGGCTTCCACCCACTTTGTGAAGTACTCAGTTGCAGTTATGATGAACTTGTGGCCATTGGATGAGGTGGGTGAGATTTTCCCAATGAGATTGAGTCCCCACTATGAAAAGGGCCATGGTGTGATAATAGGATGAAGCTCTTGAGCTGGAGCATGGATGAGGTCCCCATGCTGCTGACATTGTAAACACCTTTTAGCATGATCATGCGCTTCTCTTTCCATTGTGGGCCAATAATACCCCATCCTCAGTAGTTTCTTGGCTATGGTCATTCCACTTGAGTGTGAACTGTAGATATCATTGTGTACTTCGATTAGAGCGGTTAATGCCTCCTCAACATTTAGGCAGCGTAGCAAGGTACCTTCTATACTTCTACGGTATAAGGTATCACCTAGGATGACAAATCTAGATGCCTTTTTGACAAAGGTTCGTTTTAGGTTTGATGGGAGGTCAGCGGGTATGACTCCTAGGTGAAGATATGTGTAGATGTCATGGTACCAAGGATCACCAGGACCAACAATTTCACACATGAATTCTAATTCTGGTACCTCGAATGCGGGAATGAGAAGACGCTCAATCAAAAATTCATATTTTGGAACGTTATGAGGGATGTCTAATAGGGACCCAATTGTAGCCATGGCGTCTGCTACTCTGTTGTTAGTTCTTGGGATCTGCTCAAATGTTATGTCAATGAAGGATTCCTTTAGAGTCTCCACCAATTTCTTGTATGGAGTGAGCTTGTCATCCTTGGTCTGATATTCATTACTGACTTGATTTATGATTAACTGAGAGTCTCTGTAGACTTTAAGAGCTATGATATTCCATTGCATTGCTATCCTGAGACCTGTAGTCAAAGCCTTGTATTTTGTGATGTTGTTAGTACAAGGAAATGCTAGTTTGTATGACCTTGGTATGCAGTCCCCCTATGGGGTGATGAAGAAGACACCAGCTCCCGATCCGTGCTGTGTGTATGAGCCATCGAAGTATAGTTTCCAATGGTTAGCTACGTTGAGGTTAAAAATACATTCATCTGGAAACTCTACGACAAGGGGATTTTCAAAATACATAGGTGCTTCTGCTAGTTGATCTGCAATAACCTGGCCCTTGATTGATTTTCTCTCCACATACTCGATGTCATACTTTGATAATATCATTACCCATTTTGTCATTCTGCCTATGAGCATTGCTTTTGATAAGAGATACTTGAGGGGGTCAATTTTGGCGATGAGCTTTATCTTGTGTGCCAACATGTAATGTCTAAATTTTTGGGATGCAAACACTACTGTGAGGCATGCTTTCTCAATGAATGAGTAGTTTAGCTCATGACCGACCATTGTCTTGCTGATATAGTAGATAGCCCTCTCCATTCTATTTTCATCATGCTGAGCCAAGAGAGCTCCAAGGGTTGCTGTTGTTGCTGATACATATAAGATCAATGGCTTTCTTGGGATGGGTGGCATTAAAACTGGTGGCGTCAGTAGGTATTCCTTGATTTTGTTAAATGCCTCTTCATAATTTGTATCCCATTTGTATGCCACTCCCTTGTGGAGTAGGTGAGAATATGGGTTCTACTTGTCTGCTAGTTGTGCTATGAAACGTCAAATGGATTGAAGTTTGCCTTAGAGACCTCTCAGTTGTTTTAATGTCTTTGGTGCTTCCATCTCGATAATTGCTTTCACCTTTGCTGGATCCACCTCAATACCCCTCATGGACACTATGTATCCTAGCAATTTTCCTGATTTTACTTCGAAGATGCACTTCTTGGGATTTAGTCTGACTTTGTATTCCTCCAGTCTGTCAAAGATAGCACTTAGAGTTGTTATATGATCTTGCCTTTTTCTTGACTTAGCTAGAATGTCGTCGACATAGTCTTCAACTGTTTTATGAATAATGTCATGGAATATCAGTGTCATGGCCCTTTGATAGGTTGCTCCTGCGTTCTTTAAGCTGAATGGTATCATGTTCCAGCAGTAGGTCCCCCATGGACAAGTGAAAGCCATCTTATGTTGATCTTCTTTTGCTATCATGATCTGGTTGTATCCTGAGAATCTGTCCATTAGTGATAGCATCTCATGCCCTGTTGTCATATCTACTATCATGTCAATGTTAGGAAGCGGGAAATCATCCTTTAGACATGCTTTGTTCAAATATTTGAAGTCCGTGTAGATTCTAATGGCTCCATCAAGTTTTGAAATAGGTACCAAATTTGACACCCATTCTAGAGAATCGATTGGTCAGATAAATCCTGCATCTAACAACTTTTTGAGCTCCATTTTGACCAATAAGGTGATTTGGGGATGCATATTTCAAAGCTTTTGTTTGACTGGCTTTGCTTCTGGATACACTGCTAAATGATGAACCACTGTCTTTAGATCTAGCCCTAGCATGTCAGCATAACTCCATGTGAAGTTTATTTGTCTTTCCTTTAGGAATACTGCTAGGAGTTCTTGCTCTTCTGATAATAGTGATTCTACATAGAATGTGATATGCGGGGCCTCCTCTATTCCTAGGTTGACGGGATTGCATTTTTCGGCCAAGACAACTGACTTTTCCTGATGAATAGCTCTTAGAGGAAGATTGAATCCTTCATCCTCAGGTGCCTCAGAGAGGTTTTCACTATTGGATACGTCCTTTCTTTTTACTATTTTCTTGTCAAAGAGTGCCACAGTGTGGTTTTCACTCAAGGACTTGGATATGATTCTTAGTTTCTCACTTTTGCGACTGAAGGATTCAATCGTTTCCCCATAATAGGCATGTGTGTCCAACTCCATTATAAAGCCTGCTTTATGATCCCCATCTGGAATGTTGTCCCTTAATCCCATGAATTCTGAGAGTGCCTCACTATTTTTGAATGTATCGAGAATCAGTGGTCCTTGTTGGTCATAGTCGATCAATTGGGGGAACACTAAATGAATCTCATGATTCTTGATGGTCTGTTTCAAAGGAGAGGGTGCTAATCATACACAGGGTGGTGTCCTCAAATAACCTAGGTAGATTGGTCATGGTATCTTCATCATCGCTACTAAGATAGGCCTCAGTTATAAAGTTATGTGTGTCCCTTCCTGTGAATATTGGTGAGTGTACTTGTGCTAGTACCGGCTGAGGAGAAATATTAACCGTTCTAACTAGAGGACTTCGGCCATGTATGGTTATTCTCAGAGGGGTACATCCAAGACCAATATTTGTTATGGGTCACGTCTCTAGCATGATAGGTATTATGAGCCCATTGTCATTTTGTCCCAGTCTTTGATTTCTATCATAGCCCATTGCAAGCATCATTTGTAGGCCCTTGCTTGTCTCATCCATTAGTAAATTAGTTGTCAGTCTTTCATCTTGATACAACATGTGAGATGGATCTACTTCAATAACCTCATGGCCAAGGTCTCCCCATCTTGTGAACTCAGGATAGTTTTCAAGATAGGTTTGTGATATGGAAGCTTGATTTTCTTGTGGACGTCCCCGTGATCTAGGAGATTGTGGTAACTCTCCTATCACAAAAGCATTGTTAGGGAGTTTGTAGCTTTCACAACCGTCCTCCTGGATGATGAGCTTGATATCGAATATGGTGGGGATGGTGGGTGTCTCTGTTGCAGAAGTGGATGCGAGAGTGGAAGGGTCGATGTATGGTGTGGATGGGCCCTCATCATTCTTTGGCACTTGGGGGATTTTGTAATACTTGGCTTCAAGATTTTTGCAATATGAAAACAGTTTGGGATCTCCATGGATGGTAACCTCTTGTCCATTATGTGTAAATTTCACACATTGGTGGAAGGTTGATGCTACGGCTTTCATTGCATGGATCCATGGGCATCCCAAGAGGATATTATATGGCAAGTCGAGGTCCAAGACCTGACAGGTGGTTTCCATGAGCGTTGCCCCTACTTGAATAGGGAGTTTAATCATGCCTTGAGACACTCTTTCTTGGTCATCATATGCTCTTATTATGATGCCCTTTCCTTTATCGATGGAATCTTCTAATATTTTCAACTGCTTGATGAGGTTGAGAGAACAGATGTTTAAACCCGCACCTCCATCCACCAAGACCCTTTTGATTTTTCTCTTGTGTATAATGGATTCTAAGTGAAGTGCACGGTTATGAGATGGTTGAGCAGGGAAATCTTGGTCAAAGAATGTAAGGAGATTAGGCGTTATGATATTTCTGACCATAGCTTGGAATTGCTCCACATCGAGATCTGCGGGGACAGTGGATGAGGTTGGTGCTTCTTAGAGAATCTTTTTATGCGCTGATGAGATTTTTAACAACTCCATGATGGAGATGTGTGCTAGTGTTCTCTTGAGTTGATCTAAGACATTGTAGCCATTAGGAACGGATCTAGATGAAGGGACTCTATTTGGTTGGGATGATCCTACAATGGTGACTTTGCCGCCTCTTGTGGTGACTCCACAATCTTTGACATGGGCGTCCTTGATGGTGATGACCATGCAGTCTTCATTTAGGGAGGAAACAACCATTTCGTATACATGATTTACATTGCCCTTCCCTTTATCATTTCTATTCCCTTTGTTTCCATGATTCGACATTAGATTCGTGTAGATTTTAAGATCCTGATTTCCCGTAGGTTGTTCCACATTTATGATTTTCTTGTCAATGAGATCTTGGATGATATTTTTGAGTCTTATGCAGCTGTTTGTGGTATGGCCTTTGATTTTGTGAAATTCACAAAGTTGATTCTCATTATACCAAGGAGGTTTGACATTAGGTTCTGGGTAATTCTCAAATGTAGGAGGCTTGATGAGTTTTTCGTTGATCAACTTTTTCATTATGTCCTCGAGTGGTTCCCCCAGAATAGCGTATTTTCGTTTAGGATAAATTTTGTGTTGGGGTGGTCCTCTTTGATCATTGAGGTTATTGATGGTTGGATTGTTGTTGCATTGGTATGTTGTGTGATGAGTGTGTTGGCTTTGATTTTGGATTTGCGATGCGGGTGTATTTTGGCGTGGACCACTAATGACCACCTTGGCATCAACAACACCGTCATTAGTAACGTTTTTATTTCTTACCCACGTACGAGGTTTATCATTGTAATTTGATGGTGGGCGGTTATTTTGTTGTTCATGGTATGATGTTGATTCTGCAGGTTGAGTCACAAGGGCTCTTTCGATGCTGAGCGCCTTGGAGATCAATTGCTCATATGTGGTGATGCCCTGAACCTTGAGATGAAATGCTAAGCAGCCTTCAAGGTTGGCTATGATGGTGCAAACTTGTTGTTCTTCTAGCATGGTCCACTTGTTCGATACCTTTAGATCGCCATCATTGAAGGAATGAAGCGAAAAATTCATTCTTTCCTTGCTTCAGAGCCGAGAGTTCTTCGAGACTAACATCCATTGCAATGTTACATGCGTAGTTCTTAATGAATGTGTCCCTAATTTCTTGGAATGTTCTAATGCCTGATGGTAACCGAGAGAACCATTCTATAGTGGGGCCTGCCAAGCTCCTAGGAAATAGCCACATCAGATAAGTATTGTCATATGTGACCTCCATGCAATGAACCTAGAATTCCCTGATGTGATCTTCAGGGTTTCCCATCCCTCGATATTTGTCAAATTTGGGGATTTCAAATCCCTTGGGGAATGGTTTCATGTCTAAGCTCCTATCAAATGGATAGGGACATAAGTTGCTTGGCATTTTGGTTGTTCACTCTGATTGAAGGTTGAGCACTTGTTGCGAGAGCAACCTGAGTTGTGTCGTTACATCATTTTGCGGATCAAGGGGTGGGATGAAGGTGTTTTGGGGTGTTTGAATCATTGGTTGGATGGATGGGTTGGTCGGTGCATTGTTTGATAGTATCTGTATGTTCTGACGGGCGAAGTAGGCTTCCACTTGCTTTTGTATGAACACCGCTCGTTGTTGGTCTTGTTATTGCGCTATGATTTGTGCTTGTTGTTGCACTTGTTGTTGGGCTTGTTGTTGTTGGGCTGCCAATTCTGCTGCTTCTTGCTGCTTTTGGTATTGCTTTATTGCTTGTTGATATGCTTGCAATTGTGCTGCTTGTCTTTGTGCAAGAAGTTGTGCTTGATATTGAGCTTGTTGTGCCTGATATTGCAATTGTGCTTGAGCTTGTGCTTGTGTTGCTTGTGCTTATGCAGCTTGTTGTTGCAATAAAAGTTGTGCTTGAGCGGCCTTTTGTGTTTGCAATGCTTGTGCGGCTTGGGCGGCTTGTTGTTGTTGCTGTTGCAATAATGCTTGGGCTTGCACGGCTTGTTGCGCTTGTAGGGCAGCTTGTGCAACTTGGGAAGCTTATGCAGCTTGAGCAGCTTGTTGTACGGATTTTTGTTTTTGCACTTGTTGGTATCCTCTTTGAAAAGCAGCTTGCAATGCCGCGTTGGATTGATTTGATGTGGTGGATGTTGGTGGTGGTGGGGGTGGTGGTGGATTTGGAATGGTGTTTGTGATGGATGGTGCTATTGATATGGTTGGTCCTTGGGAGACCATGCTTTGTGATGTTAAGGGTGTGTTTGATGATGTTTCCATTACTTGTGTGTTTGTCGTTTGTTGTTCCGATATCAATGAAAAATTTTGAGTGTTTGGTGCAATGCTTTGATTGATACTTGGTAGGGGCGGAAGCCCTAAACGAAGGAGTGGTGTGGATGATAATGGTGATGGTGGAAGTGGTGGAAATGTAAGGGGTGTGAGTTGTTGTGAGGATGTCGTGGTGTCGAATAGGCCCCCCGGTCCGAACATATCTCCCTCTTCTTGTGAATTTGTGAGAAGAGGTGTTTGAGGCATTGCGTGAAAATATGATGATGATGGATTGTGATGGAATGTGAGAGGAACATTCTTGTGGAATGGGTTTTGGGGTATATTTTGTTCCAATGTGGTGTTTGAGTCCAAGTTTCAATTATTAACAAGGAGATGTGATTGAAGAGCATTGAGAAATGTATTTCCCTTGTTGACATTGGGTTGGGTTGGAGCAAACGATGTTGTGATTTGCAAAATGTTTTGCACGTGATGTTTTGAGATGGGGGTGTAGATGAGATGGGGATGGTGGATGAGATTGGGGAAATGATGTATCCACTATAGTACTCGCATCAAAATCTGAAGGCAACTTGGCCCCTTGTTTTGCTAGTTCAAGCATGTACAACGAAGGGTTAAGTCTCATCATGATGTTGATGATTCTAAGGTTGTCCAGATTTTGTAGCATTTCAATTATTTCCTCGCGAGACATTCCAAAAGTAAGGTCCTCTTCTTGGTTTTCTTCTTGCAGATTTTGCGAAGGATGAGAGGGTCAACAGATTACTTGATTCGACAGGATTCATTTATGCGTTTGTTTGGCTAAGATCGCTTGAAGCAGGTGTTTCTTTGTTGGCTTCCATACTCTTCTTGTATTGAGATTTCGTTTGAACCATAAAACAAGGATCAAGAATATGGGAGATGAATCTCTTGATTCTTTGGACTGATCGTTATTTTATGCTCCAAAGTATAAAGCTTTTAGGGTGCCTTAAGGATCAAAGGTGATGATATGATGATGATGTTTAGGGATGGATGATATGGATGTTTTTGGATTTTGATAAATCTTGAATGAGATACTAGGCTTTTAGGAATTGTTGATTTTGATCTTTGATTTTGGATTTTGAGATTTTGTCCTTGATTTTGATTTTAATTTTGATTTGGATTTTTGAACAAAAAGACCCTAAGATGTTGGATGATGATCTAAGGGATAGCTTTGTTCAAAGGATGATGATTTGAATATGTGTGAGGAGAAGGATGCATCTACCCACACCTATTCAAACAAGATGATTGTTTCACTAAGCATATGAAGAAGGATTCATCTTCATACACTAAGCTAGACAAGATGATTTTGATAACTTTGACTAAGTATATGAAAAAGGATGCATCTACACATACCTAGCAAAAGGTGTTTTTGATAATAGTTTCAAGGATTTTGTCTCAATGACATTGATGATTCTGATTTTGCCACAAAAGCCTAATTTCAAGGATGATTTCAAGATTTTCCAAAAGGTGGTTTGTGAGATGATGTTGTTTTGATGTTTTGAAGGATGGATGAAAAATATTTTGATGTGTTTTGATCCTAAGATGAACCTAAAAGGTACACTTTGTTTGCCTAGACCTAGGTATTGAAGAGCATGCAAATGCTTCCTAAAGATATTTATAACCAAGAAATGATTTCATTTAAACATTCATTTTCAAATTTCTAATCAATGATTTATGCTTTGGGATTTGGAGTCTTGGACACATATGAAAGTTCATTTTGCTTAGCTTTGCTTAATGTCTTTATTTTACCAAAAACACTTTCTTCGATTAGGTTTTCAAACTAAGATGTCCAATGTCTTAATTTCTTCAAATCCCACAAGGTATGTTATGTGGAAATTTAATGAACTTAAGGCAAGGGTTTTCCTATTGTTTACTTAAGAAGACAAATTGAGATATAATCCAATGCTTAGAAACCTCTAAGGATGTGAATCCCAAGGGAAAGCAATAACATATGGATTGATTCAATTGTATTTGTCTTCAAAAGGGTTTGAAATTTGGATGATGTTAAGTGTTTGTTTTCATTATGTTTTCGATCAAGCAATGCATTTTGTAACCCAAGAATAAGTACAATCCTATGGATGTGTAAAACAATATTTGTTGGATTCCCACTTGGACAAGTCCAGCTACGCTTATCTCTAGCAAATGGTTAGATGCTTGACCCCACTGGCTCCCCTCCACGACACTCACTTACATGGGGCAGCCAAGCATCAACACCCATGAAACTCCCATGGCATGTTTTCCATTTTTGCTAGAAGACCGTAAAAGTGTCGGGTGGCTTCAGAACGACCATTCTTGCACCAACAAATAGATTAAGGATTTTGGAAAATTCTAGCACATGGGTTTTAGTAAGGACTTTTTGTTCATAGGAGTTGACCCAACGTGGCAAGAGTCCCCTTTCAAATCCATCTTAGTCAACCCGATATTGGTGTTTCGTCCAATATCCACATTTATATCTGGAAATACTCTTAGCTTTAGAGTGTTACCGATTGAGTTGTTCCCTTGGGTGAGTACTTTTCCCCAAGGCAGGCCCTCTAGGATAAACAAAAGCGAATGAAGAACAATATTCATAACTCGATCAATCCTTGTTGGCACAAGGAGAGAGAATATACACAACAAAGCCCCCACTCACACTCGCACAAGATTTTGTTCAATTTTAAGCCCAAATCGAAGTGTGGAGGTGATTGCTTTATCTTAACCCAAAGTCATGAAAAAGGCCTTTTGATTCTCAAGATCGCTATAAAGCACGAGAGAAGCGCATACGTATTTTTTTCGATGGCTTTAGTCTAAGTAAGCCCTCACAAAAACAAAGCTACACTTGTTCTTTTTAAATCCTCAAAGCAATATGTGAGTTCGTTTTAGAGCACCAAATCATAAGTGAAAGACATTCATTCAATTGTTTAACCCAAGAAACAAAATCTAGTAAGTTGTTGATCCTATTGTTTGTTTTAACCTTTGTAAGAAGAAATTGAAAGGTTCTTTTTAAGCCTAAATGAAAACTAGTGTTCTAAGAATGAAAAGATAACAAATCCTCAAAATAGTGTTAAATAAACACTTAAGTGTTTAGAAACACTTTGATTTGACAAAATATCATCATCATGCTCCTTCTTCCTATGTTTTCGATTTCCAACCTACAAAGGAGAAAAACAGTCAGATTCTAGAAAAACACAGAAATTAAAAAATAGAAAACAGAGGATAAATTAGTCATAAATCAAAAGCATGTGCTAAAAAAATAAATTCTCCCTTTTACTATCTCACAGTGTCATAACTTGTGAAGGCATCATAGTTTGTTCTCCCAGTGGTGCCCTCACAGCGCTGCTTACTAGTCAGCAGCGCTCTGTGTCGGGATAGAGAGCTCAACTGCATCACAGTTTTCGCCTAGCATCGCAATTTGTGTCCAACATCGAAGTTTAAGATTTTTTGAAAATTTTGGCAGGTCGGTGAGTCCAGCAACGAAGTTTAAAATTCAAAATTTTTGACAAGACGAGTCCAGTGGCATAGTTTGTGTCTCAAGCGGTGCCAAAACAATGACGCTGACGAGCCCACGGTGCCAAAATAGCGACACTGAGCTCCCAACGTTGGAATTTCCTCTGTGTGAAGAAAAAAGTAGAAATTTCAAAAAAAGATTAGAAATAAAGATATCCAGCCCTCCTTCTAGCGCCAAATGTGCGAACCCTTTTCCTAGTACCTGCAAAACAACATGAGTAAACAAGTTAAACAAGGAATTGCAAGCTAAAACAAGGATTCCCTATGAAATCCATTTACAAATTCAAATAAGGAAGGAAAACAATGAAGAACACACTATAAATAACAAAACTAGATTGAATCCTAATTTAAATATGCAAACTCATGATCCCATGGGGGAATTGGTGCCAATTTGATGTGAAAATTGGCCCTTTCCCAATTCTTATGATGCAAGCTTCGAATGTTGAAGAGATTGATCCACTTTGTTGGTGAAGAATGAAAACTCTAAGTCAAAAATCTGCAAAAACCTAGCTATGGCTCAAGGAAAATGGATGAGATTCAAGAGATATTTAAGCATGGTAACTTTGCTTGGATTGTGGATGATGAAATGAGGATATGAGCTCTTTATTTATAGAGTTCCAAGATAAATGAATGTCCAAATTTGAACAATGTGGAACTAACATTCATCCAATGATATAGTGCCACTTGTCAAGCTATGAATGGATGATGGATGTGCAAGATTTGGGGTTTGTGCCAATAAATGCCAATATTTGAAATTCAAATTTGTTGAAATGACATGCAAGAGGGAAGGGAAAATGCAATAAATGCCACTTGGCTCAAGGCAAAGGACATGTAAGAGAAGAATTTATTTTGTTGGATGTACATGTTCACTTGGAATTTTTGAATTCAAATTGAGAGAATATTCCAAAAGATGCCTTGTGAGGAAAATAGAGATTTAATAAATGAATTAAATCTATTTTCATGTGCAACTTGCATTATCTAGAGGATGTGACATGAGATGAGATTAAATTAATCAAGGGTTAATTAATTTAATAGGAGATTTGATGATGTGACTTATTTGACTTAGATTTATGGATTTATTTAAATCAAATAAGAGAGGAATATGATAAGAGATTAATTAAATAATGATTTTGATTTATTTAATTAAAAGGGATGGTGTTAGATTAAATCAAATAAGGTTTTAATTTATTTAATTTAATAGATAAACTTTAGAGATTTAATCAAATAAATTGATTATTTAATTAAATAGGGATAATTAGATCAGATGAATTGATTTAATTAACAAGAAAAAGTGACTTAATTAGACAAAATGATTTATTTAATTAAGGGATGAATATTGATGAATTTAATCAGATAGGGGAATTTGATTGGACCAAGGGATGATTCAGGAAGGAACAATGTTAGTAAGTCAGGATCAGACGCACGATGTCAATCAGTATATTTTACGTGTCTACACATTGATTTGTTGCATCTGAGTTAGTTTTAGGAAGACTCATTCAAGGGGTCCCACTTGGTGAGAATTCCATCCATTCAGTTTAGTAGTTACTTTTCTATTCAGTAATTAGTTACGGTCTTAATAGTTGTCTTTTCCTGTAGCCATTGGAACTTATTTCTATGTCTATTCCTATAGCCAAGGAAGACATAGTAACTTCCTATCTATTTGCTGAGAATTTTGTTTCTATCATTCATTTCAGTTAAGTTTAGTTTTTTGATTCATGCTTAGTACTTATGTTAATTCCTTTCAAGCATTTACTTTCAGTACTGTTTCTCTTCTAGTTATAGGATAGGGATAACTACAATTGAGTCTTAATGCATAGATAGTGCTGACCCATTTCAAGTTCACGTCCCTTAGTTGATAATGAAATGAACCTTCATGATAAGAAAGATAACTACTTAGTGCAAATATCTAATCTCTAAGTTATAGCTTTAAGGTCTTAGTTATTGAGTCATTAGACGAGGTCAACAATAGTGTCAGTACTGTCATCACCATCAAAGGACCTAGTACGGAGTGTGGAGTCACCACACAACGTGGAAAAATTACTATCCAAGGAGTCCCATCTCAATCTAGGGCACAACCTACTTTTCCAACATCAAATCCTAGCAAGTACAATCTCCTAGACCAACTTTAGAAGACCCCCACACATATATCAATCTTGGAACTATTGAAGCTATCCCCCGTGCATAGGGAAATCTTCGAGAAAGCTTTATCAAAGTCATCCATCCCTGAGGATATTGATATAGATCAATTTCAAGCTATGGTGGGGCATATCACTAATCATCTTTTCACCTTCTCAAAATAAGACCTATTGTCACAACCATCTCATAACCGTGCTTTACACCTTGAGGTTGTCATTCATAAGAATAAGGTCAAAAGAGTCTTAGTAGATGGAGGTACTAGTTTGAACATTTGCACCCTTCAATTGATCAAAAATTTGGGTTATTCAGAGGATACTATTGAGAAAGCAAAGGGTACCACCATTAGAGCATATGATGACAAAGAGAAGGTGTCACAAGGCATCATTTCACTACCCATCCAAGTGGGACCCATCATTGTGGAAACTGCATGCCAATCACTAGACCTTGATCTTCCCTACAACATTCTACTTGGCCAACCATGGATCCATGCCCTAAAAGTTGTAGCCTCAACCTATCATCAATGTGTAAAGTTTCCTTTTGAGGGCAGAGAAATTACCATCCATGGAGATCCTGAGCCTTTCTACTATTGCAAGAATCTTGAGGCCAAGTTCTATAAGATACCCCAAATACCCAATATTGATGAAGGACCTACACCTTCTACCTCATTTATTGACCCATCATCCCTTACATCTACCTCATCAACGAAAACACCCATTATGCAGAACATTCCTGACATCAGAGCAGTGATCTAGGGTGATGGTTGTGGGAACTACAAGCTAATGAAGAACATCTTTGTTTTGGGAGAGCTACCTCTTTCTCCTCAATCTCATGGTGAAGGTAGTAGCTGCCATCTTGATTATCTCGGGCTCTTGGTTACAGGACATAATAACCCGACCACAATAACCCTAGACACAATAACCCCGTCATAATAACCCAAGGAAAAAATAACCCAGGGTCATAATAGCCCATGGAAAGAATAACCCATGGTCAAAATAACCCATGGATAGAATAATCCATGTAATTTATAAATTTTGTTTTCCTTTCTCTATATTCTTACGAGGATATTTTGTCCATGGGTTATTCTGACCACGGGTTATTTTGGCTTGGGTTATTATGACCCTAGGTTATTTTGTCCTTGGGTTATTATGACCCTGGGTTATTTTGTCCTTGGGTTATTGTGACCGGGTTATTTTGTCCAGGGTTATTTTGACCATGTTATTATGTCCTATAACCAAGAGCCTGAGATAATCAAAATGGCAACTACTACCTTCACCGAGTGGGGAGATTTGAACTAAGAAGATGTCAATGAGTAAGAAATCTCTAAAATCCTCTATTAGGATGAACAACCTATCCCCGCTCTTCCCATGGAAGATGATAACAAAGGCACCTGATGAAGGGAATGGGTTATAAGAAGAACAAGAAGCTAGGACAGAATGATAATGGTTTTCTAGAACCCATTGTTCCTGAGAAATGAATAAAGAATCTTGGCCTAAGTTGTACTACTAGCAAGGTCACCCTTATTAGAAAATGTACTTTTGCTAAATGAGCTGAGGCTTCCTCTTGGTTACCTACATCATGTGATACAACCTTAGATGACTTCCCATTGATGTTGTTGACCTATTCAAGAATAATTTCCTCTTTGTGATATCGATTACATCCTTGACCCTGAGCAATCAACTGACTGAAATACGCCTAGTATACCCACAAATCATTGACTTGGACCAACAAGGACCACTAATTCTAGATTTATTAAAAAAAAATGAAGCAATCTTATAATTCATGGAACTCTATGACAACTTACCATGGGAAAATCACAAAGCAGGTTTTGACATAGATCTGGACACAGGGGCGGACTATGAGGAGACAATTGAGTCCTTCAGTCGCAAAATTGATGAAATACAACTAACATATAGATCTTTGAGTGAAAACAATATTGTGGAATTTTCTAATCCTAAAATAGTAAAGCCAAAGGATGCATCCGAAGGTGAAAACCTCTTTGAGGTGCCCAAGGATGAGGGATTCAATCTCCCCCTTAGTGCAATGCATCCAAAAAAATTAGCAATGCTAGCAGAAAAGGCGACTCTAGTCAATGTGGGAACAAAAGAAGCACTCAAGATCACTTTCTATAATGAATCCCTATTAGATGAAGAATAGAAAAACCTAGTAGCATTATTGAAAGAGCGAAGAGCTAACTTTGCATGGTCATACACAAATATGCCAAGGCTTGATTCAGAAGTAGTTGTGCATCACTTAGACGTTTATCCTAAAGCTAAGCCAATAAAGCAAAAATTAAGGAAGATGCACCCTCGAATAACACTCTTGGTGAAACTAGAGTTACAAAAGCTATTTGACGTTGGATTCATCCAATCGATAGATTATCTTGAGTGGGGTTCAAACCTGGTACCAATCTCAAAACCCACTAGGGGCATCAGAATATGCATTGATTTTAGAGACTTAAACAAGGCATGCCTAAAGGATGATTCCCTTCTTCCTAACATCGACCTCATCATGGAATTAATAGTTGGGCATGAAATGTTGTCACCCATGGATGGTTTTTCAGGCTATAATCAAATCATGATCGCCAAGGAGTATCAACCAAAAACTACATTCACTTGTCCATGGGGAACCTATTATTGGAACCTGATGCCATTTGGGTTGAAAAATGTAGGAGCAACCTATGAAAAAGCAATGACCCTCATCTTTCATGACATGATCCACAAAACAATCGAAGATTATGTGGATGATATTTTGGAAAAATCAAACACAAGAAGTGAGCACATAGAAGTCTTAGGACCCATCTTTCACAGGCTTAAAGAGTATAAGGTACGACTGAATCCAAAAAAGTGTGTCTTTAGAGTTACATCAGGGAAACTTCTTGGCTATATCATCTCACAAAGAGGGATATAAATTGATCCAATAAAATTGAAAGCCATCATAGACATGGAACCACTGCAAAGATTGAAACAGATGAGAGGATTACAAGGAATATTGGAGTCCATCAAAAGGTTCATAGCACAACTATCAAATAAAATCCACTCTTTTTCACATATCCTCCATAAAGGAATAACTTACAAGTGGGATGATAAGTGTGATAAAGCTTTCCAACAGATCAAAGACTATCTATTGACACCTCCAGTGCTCATGCCACCAATATTGAACGAACCTTTGATCCTGTATATCTCAACAACATCAACAACACTAGGAGCTCTTTTAGCACAACATGACAAAAACGGAAAGGAAAGGGCTATCTATTACATCAATAGGACCTTAGTGGGCTATGAAATGAACTATTCACCCATTGAGAAAGAATTCTTGGAAATAGTTTTTGCTTCACAAAAATTAAGACACTACATTCTGTCACATCAAATCAAACTCATTGCAAAGATCAACTCATTAAAATATCTCTTATCCAAAGCAACTCTCACTGGGTGAATGGTTGAATGGGTAATGATCTTAACTAATTTTGGCATAGAGTACGTGAAGCACAAGGCAATCAAAGGTCAAGTAATTGTAGACCAACTAGCAGACACACCTATCTATGTTAAGAATCCCTTGATATCTGAGTTCCCTGATGAATCAATGTTCCTTATCAATCTCACAACTCAATAGAAAATGTACTTTGATGGATCATTCACACAACATGGATCAAGAGTAGGTACTCTTTTCATCACCCCTCAAGGTGATTGCATTCCAAAGTCATATAGGCTATCATTCCCCTACACCAACAACATTGTTGAGTACGAAGCCCTAATCACAGGTCTAAGGATAGCGGTTCAATGGCAGATACAAGAGATGAAAGTCTATGGAGACTCACAACTAGTTATCAACCAAGTCAATGATAAATATCAAACTAAGGATGACAAGCTCACTACTTAAAAAAAGATGGTAGAGAATCTCAAGGACCTTTTCATAGACATAACTTTTGAGCAGATTCCTCGCATGAACAATAGAGCAAAAAATGCTATGGAAATAATTGGATCACTATTAAACATGTCGAACAACGTCCTTCAATGTGAATTCTTGGTAGAACAACTTCTCGTACCAACTTTTGAAATCCCTAAATTTGAATTCGCGTGTGTCATTGTTGGTCCTGGATCCCCATGGTATCATGACATATTTATCTACCTTAGTAGAGGAATCCTCCCATCTGATATCACCTCAAACCTTAAAATGACATTTTCCAAGAAGGCATCTCAATTCATGATCCTAGTGATACCCTATACTACTGAAGCATCAAAGGGACATTACTATGATTTCTTAACCAAGAGGAAGCCTTGACTGCTTTAACAGAAGTTCACGATGACATATGTGGTTCCCATTCTAGAATTATGACTTTAGCTAAGAAACTATTGAGGACGGGGTACTACTAGCCAACCATGGAAAGAGAAGCCCATCAATATGTGCAAAAATGTATCTAGTTTCAATAGCATAGAGATCTGATTCATGCTCTAGCTCAAGAATTGCACCTAATGATCACACCTTGGAATTTTTCATAGTGTGGACATGACCCCATAAGGAAAATCACTCCAACCTCATCCAATGGCCACAATTTTATCATAATAGCCACTGATTACTTTACCAAGTGGGTTGAATCCATTCCTATGACCTACATAACAGGGAAGCAAATTGTCAACTTTATCTTGAATTACCTAATCTACCATTATGGTGTTCCACAAACTCTTATCTCAGACAACAAAAAACCCTTCAAGAATCAAGATGTGAAAGAGCTATGTCAAAAATTCAACATCCAACACTGATTCTCTACCCCGTATTATCCCCAAGGCAATAGTCAGGCTGAGGCTACAAACAAGACCATTCTAAAAATCCTAAAGAAAATGATCGATGAAGTTGGTCATGATTGGCATCTATAGTTAAATCCAACTCTTTGGGCCTATTGAACCAGTATCTGCACACCAATAGGTGCAACCCCTTTCTCCCTAGTCTATAGATCATAAGCCATTCTACCTATTGAGGTTGAGCTCCCATCATAGTGAGTGTCATTGTAGAACCTGATCACTGATGAAGAATACAAAGTATCTTAGCTGAATGAGCTAGAATTCCTAGATGAGTTTCATCTTGATGCTCTTAATCATTGCAAGTATATCAAAACTAACTAAAACAAAGCTATAACAAGAAGATCAAGTGTTGGTCTTTCTAGGTAGGGGATCTTGTCCTAAAGCATAATTAGAAAAATCTACCAGATCAGGACAATAAAGGAAAGTTTGATCCTGATTGGTTGGATCCCTTTGTCATCACAACAAGCTATGGATCTGGAGTGTATCAATTATCAACCCCTGAAGGTGAACCCTTGTAGGAACCAACCAACAACCTACATCTTAAAAAAAATTATGCCTAGTCATGAAAGGTGTGAATTTGAAAATACAAAAAAAATCAAAAAATGATCAAAATCCAAAAAAAAAAGAAAAATGAATGAAAACTGCAAAGAAAAAAAATCATCCTCTAGTGAAAACCACTTCAATGGCACTTTGGGCAAGTACCTTGGTGAAAACTTGGCAAATAGGTGCCTTACATAAATAAATCACCTCCATCTATTCTTTGTCTCTTTATCCTATCATTCTTTGCACCACCATCCATCCATTGCCTCATCCATCCTATTTATTCCATCACCCATCCGCATCTCTATCATGGCTTGATCTTGTGAAGTATCGTATCCCCTTTAGTAATACTTGGCATATTCCTAAGGTTAGTTGGTCTTGCCTATATCGAGGTAGTCTATTGAGTCATGTTAGAGGCAATTCATTCTAGATCATATTGAGTTCTTGTATGTCCTAAAGTTATCAAAAATCTCATTGAAAATCAAAAAAAATTCGTAAAACATTCATCAGAAAATCCAAATACATTTGCAAAATCCTGTATAGCTAAAATTCAAAAAATTCAAAAATTGTAAAGTCAAAATCTAAAACATCCAAAACACATCAAAATCCCTAAAAAGGTTGAACAACAAAAAGCCAAAAATAGTACCTTGTTAAACTACGTTGTCTCTAAGCTTGAACATAGGCAAGGCCATCATTGATGTGCCCTTGGGACACCCTAGGTCAGTCCTTTAGGATTCCATCATAATAAACTAGTATCCATCAATTGTTCATATCTTCATCTTTAAATAATTTGAGTCAATCGAACTACGCGGTCTCTGCGTGTATAACATATGCAAGGCTAATATTTGATCAGCCCTTGAGGCCCCTAGGATAGGTCTTTTAGGTTAGGTTCTTGGTCAAAACTTGAAAACTCCTAAAAATTCAAATATCATAAAACCCCTAAACATCCAGATAACAAAAAAACACAAAAACATTCAAATATCGAAAACCCTAAACAACCTCAAATAACTAGAAAAGCCTAAAACATTCACATAAACTTTCAAAAAGACCAAAAATAGCCTCAAAACATTTTCAAAATACCAAAAACATTTAAATATCTAGAAAATCCAAAACCATCCATCCCATCTCGCTTTCACTTGTAATAAACCCTCGCTTGTAATAAATCACTCGTCACCTTCAATCTTTGGCAAAACAAATAGAAAACAAGTGTAGCAATTCATAAAGTGAGAACCTAAGTGTCAAAATCTAAAGTCTAAATCATAGGTAAATGCATCAATGAAGTTTATATCAACGACTTATCATAAAGCTCATGATCATCCTACATCAAACAACCTTTGATCAACATGTCCTAGAATATATCCTTCCTGTGATGGACATCAGTATCAAAAATCACCTTAGCTATATTAAATTGGCAAGAGATATAGATAACACTGATTGATTGTCTTTGATCTTTTCGTATGATTTATCTTAATGACCCATTCCAAGGACCTCTCGATGATTTCTATCAAAATGATTTAGAGAGAAAGGAATGGGGCATCAATCATTATCTTTTCTTTGTTGTGCTTGTGATTATTCTTGTAAAATAATCTTGGTGCATACTTGCTTAGTTGTGTGTAGGGAAATTGTTTGGAGTACATTGCTGACTATTGCTTATGCTTTGGTCCAATATATTCTAAACTTCTAACTTACATTCCAACCAAGTTTCCATATGTCAAGGTGTGAACAAGAACTACCATATCTGTTTGCAGAGTCAAAGTCCATTTCACTGGATACAACGCCATCTTGGTTATCAATACCTTGATGAATTGTGGCTATGTGTTATATCAAACATTAAGGAACAACAAAAAATTCCAATCCCAAGATCTAAGCAAATCATCATCATCATCATCATCATCATCACACATTTCTTGTCACCATCTCTAATAAAGTCTTGGTGGATCATAGACTTGTTGGATATTTTGAAGCAATCATCAAAAATCAATGGTCAATCATCTTGTTTCTTCTATCTTCTCTTCGCGCTAACCTGGTATCATGACAGCCAACAAAAACATCATCAATACATCCACAAATCATTAGCATGCATACATCTCGCATAATCACAACATATCATGTTTCTTTGCATCATCATTATCATTTAAGTTGTGATGAATAATATAGATTTGTTATTCTAAACATATTAAATCATTGTATACATATCATAAACATGCATCACATTATCATAAGCATGAACATTTGCATTATCCATCCATACATTCATATGCATACATCATCATCTCATAAAACTTCATTAGAAAATACACAAAAAGAAATACATTCGTATCATTTACATAAAGCATAACATCCACATGGGGTTGGGGCCCTAGCTCGGTTGGCTAAATCTTTCCTGTTGCAGGAGGTTGGTCATGAGGTCTAGTCTCCCCCACCCCCGTGGTACCGGAGGGTGTGTCGCACCAGCACCGCCGGTCATGTTAAAAAGTTTACCAGGCGCACTGCAGTTTATATGCGGTAGTGCTACCCGATTCCTGCAGTCTAAAAAAAAAAAACATAACATCCACATATCACATTATCCATCCATGGAATATCATGAAAAAGATACTGAAAAAGAATGTAACATTGCATCCATTCATCTCATATTATCATCAAATATCGCATAAGCATAAAAAGTGCATCCATGCATGATAATATATAAGCATAACACATCAAATCAACATCATGTGCATCCATACATTCATAAGCATAAAATAAAAGTACACATCACATATCAGATCTATATCATATATATCAAAAAACAATTGTCATGGTACAATAGTTGAATCAATGTATGTCTATCGATCAATAATACAATATCCACGAGGCTATCAAAAAGGAGCCCATGAATGTATATCTATATAAAAAATTGGGCAATAATAAAAAAATGTATATACAATCGAGTTAGCCTTGATGGTTGCTACCCTCACCAGCTTGTCTCTCTAGCTGATCCTATACCCTGGGATGTGCTCCACTCCTTCATGAATAATCAAGTTTTCTAAGCACCTATGGGATGTCTCTGTGTAATGCATCCTATAGTAGGTAGCCTTGGTAACAATGTCTCTATATAATCTGGCAGACACTGTTAGGCCCTGAGTTGTAGCTGTCATGGTCTTAAGCTGCTACCGCTGCCTGACCTTCTGAGCCAACTGCATCTCGGTAGTCTGTCTAAGCTACTGCTCCTGGTCACTCTCAATTGTCAAGGCCTGTATATGTTGTCTAGCCTAATCTCTCTCAGCAGTGATCACCAAAACCTGTTGATGGGCATGATCCCTCTCACCTGTAATCACCTGTATTTGTTGTTGCAACTATTGTACCAGTAAATCATGGGGATCTAGCCCCAACGGTGGCTACTATGGAGGTTACTACTATATCGATGGCTAACATGGAGGCTACTAATCCACTGGTGGTGCTCCTGGGACCTATCCATCTTGTTGATCTTGGCCATCCTATCCTCTGCCCCGACCTCTTCCTCTACCTGCACCCCTCCCTCTCGGTCTCCCTCATTGATGTGCATCTGCTGGATCTATCAATCGACGAGGGGATGTGAACCATGCATCATACGCAAACGTCATTTGAGCATCCGCCTTCCCTTGATCATAAGCCCATGATCGAGCAACCAACTACCAAAAGCCCTCAACAACCTCGTGGGCTATGATCGTAGGTCCCCACATGGGTGCCTCTCGTGCTGACCTAGTGAAGATGGTTGTGTGTGCATCATCTAGCCTATCCTACCTGTCTCCCAACTATCTCACAACCCTATCTGGCAGGTAATTCTCAATGATGGTGTGCTCTCAACCCTGCATGTATTGGATCTTCCAAGCAAAGAAAAGTTGTTGAACATCATCATACCATGCTAGCATCTAAAGCCAGGGTTGCCATTTGAAGATTGTCATCTCATCGATGACCCTGTGCCAGTAGGGAATCCCAAGCTTCCTTTTATTTTGTAGTGTGATGGCACCTTTGTATCGCCAAACCGTTGGGTCATCTAGCTCTACATCTGCCATTTGAACTATCGGTGGGAGCATAACGATGTGCTCCCAAGCCCAAATGTGAAGTAAGGCGACTCCAGTGTCGATCGCTCTTCCATCATAATATACAAAATTATGTATATCATGATACAGAGAGGCCAACATCACTGGACCCCATGCAAACTAAGTCCTCCTGAAGAGCATCTTGTGCTAAGCCAGGCCCCATCTTGGACTGAATCCTCTGCTTTGTTGATCTGGAGCAACCAAACCAGAGATGATCACTGGAACAATCAATTTGAAAGTGGGAACCTGACCTCTGTACATCTCAAGGTCTATCTGCGAAGTGACTAGAATAATTTCCTCCAAGTCCATCACCTCATGGCACACATCGTAATCGACGTTGAACTTGTATATCATACGCTCACCATGTATCAGCAAATGCAATATCCACCATACATCCTCCAACGTCACTATCGCCTAGTTGGTAGGAAGCTGGAACAATTTGGTCTCACTATGCCATCTCTTGCACAACATTGTCATCATCACCAAGTGTGTCCAGATGATAGGCATGTACACCACGTACCATAGGCCAATCTCTCCCAAGTGCTCTTGTCGCAACTTAGATAAATCACCAAGTCTGGATAGAACTATGGGTTTGTGCTTGTGGTACATTAAAGGTGGGATCATCTGCAACACCCACGAAGTGCACGACATCAAAATTCACAAAAAATTGACTAAGTTTGGAATTTTCATCTCCAAAATGACAATAGTGTTACTATTTACAATAGCGTCGCTATAATTCTAATTCTAAACTGCGACACCTGAGGCATTTAAAATTCAAATTGTAATATGTGTCGCTAAACACATATGCATCGTGATTTAACCTTTGGCAAATGCTAACCCTAATTTTCAAATCAAAATGTGTGTCGCTATTTACATATGCGTCATTATTTAGAAATTGAAACCCTAATTCTAAATTGTGAACTACGTCACAATTCACATATGCGTCGCTAAAAATTGAATTAGTGTCACCGACTATAGAAATAGCGTCACTCTAGAGCGACGCCGCCAAAGTTTAAATTTCAAAAGGCATTAAATGCATCAAAAAGTCAAATTTTAAATCAAGTTCCAAATCACATACTGGTGGTCTTGCGCCTGGAAGCCTTTGGTACTCTCAAACTCAGTTGAAAATGTGTCGCGAGAGCACTCATTGCACCTTTTCGTCAGAGGATTAGAGCTCAAAATGTAAGAAATCCTTAAGGTGTGAATGCACAAATGAATTGAAAGTGACCCTTCCTCACCTATTTATGCTTGAAAAATAGGGTTTTTTGCCCTAATTTAACCATCAAGCTAGGGTTCATTATTTTCAGTAATTTTGCCAAACTAAACCTTATTTTGCATCGTTTATTGTGTTTTTGGCATATTTTTTGCATCCCAAAGCCTTTTTGACCCCTTGGGGCAGCGTTTTACCTTTGTCGAGAAATCAACCCAAAATTTCAAAATTTTCACCCAATTTCTCGAGGGGGTAGGGAATTAGCTTAATCCTTTCGCTGGGGCATTTAAAAAATCATTATTTATTTATTTAAGTAGTAGTTTTTAGTTTGAAGAGCATTAGTCTTTGAACAGAAGTAGTAGGTACCTCACTTCAAAGAGGGGAAAAATGTAGACACTAAAAAATGTCCTGAATCATATCATGCACTTGAATCAGGTGTACTACCATCATTTCCTCCTAAAACCCATCCTCTTTTTGCTTAATTAATTAAATTAGCCTAGCTATTTAATTAATTGCATCATTTGCATCTATTAACCTAATTCATTTAATCAGTTAATTCCCCTCTTTCACGCTAACATTTCATCTCATTAAATTAAATAAATCAAACTATTTAATTTAAATCCCCAAATCTTCTTATTTAACTAAATAACCCTAAGTTATTTAATTAAATGTCATTCCATCTTTACCTTTTTCATTAAATCACTTAATTTAATGAATATCATCTAATTCTTGTAATTCCCCTAATTGCATGATTAAACCTTTGTTTAATTAGCAATTATTTAACTAATCTAATTTCCCTCCCACTTGCAAGGGAATATTCCTCCTTTGCACATTCCTCCAAAAGGGGAATATTCCTTCCCCTTTTGCACAATTAAACTTTTTTTTAATTTGCAAAATATCCTTTTTCCTCACCCATGAGAATATTCCAAAGAATATTCTCTCTCCTCCAATCATTTAAAAAAGGGAATATTCTCACTTAGCTTCATAGGCAAGTTAACTTGAAACTTCTTATGCAAGTTAACTTTTGACCTCTTGTAGAGGTCAAAAGTGTGCTTGTTTGAAGGAATAAGAAACCTCGATTAAATCTCATCTTGAATTCTCACCCGTTGATGAGAATCCATGATCTATGCCTCTAATTTCCTCCATCCTTGACCATTGATTAGATTTTTCAATTTCAACCCTCCATTTCTCATTTGTTCTCCTATAAATAGGTCACTATTTGGAGAAATGGATCCATCTTTCAAAAAGAAAACTTATGTTGTTGAAATCACTCACACTCACACTCATATTTAGCTCACATTTAGCATATTTTAGTTTAAATTAGTTGCATAATAGCTTAGCTTCCATTAATGGATTCCATAATGGATCCATTTAGCTAATTAGATAACTAGGGTTTGAATCTTTTTAGTTTAAATCTCATTTAGAGTAGCTTAGCATTTGTATATCTGAATAATTTTAGCATAAATCATGTTATATTAACTTTTGCATCATGCTCATTTAGATTAAAATCATGTTTTCATTCACAACTCACAATTGTTTCATCGATTCTCTTCAATAGAATTGATTGAAACAAGATCACTGATCCACAAGATTCGGAAAGGGTCATCGTTCCACATCAATGTGACACTACTCCCAAAATGGGATAAGTTTCAAATGGGTTAGAGTGGACATTTTAAACGTTTTCATAATTTAAAATGCTTTATTTTAATGAATGTCTAGTTTAACTTCAATTTGATTGATCCTATTTAGATTGGGCATTAGTGGCTTTGTTATGCTTTGATTTTTCATAGATCAAGCGTAATCGTCCCATACTAATCTCCTCAATGACAATATATAAATATATGAATACACATTCAATTAACTCACCAAACCAATACACAATTACCATGGTGTTTCGATATGAGACTACGAGTGTTATGTCTATACATATACATATGCATGTTGGTGATTCCATCAAATAGTTCTATGTGCATAAGCAACTCGTGCATGGGTGTGCATAGGTGTGTCTACCTATGTACCCTCATGTATGCGTTCCTTAGTGCGTATAGTCTATCATAGCCATGCATGTGTGTATGCATATAGAAAACCCTGTATACTCCATAATCAATTCAATCATGGTAGCATGAAGGAAAACATAAGCTCAAATAGATAACATCACTCATGCATGCAATCACTAGTAAACTAAAACTCTTTACTAATGTAGACACAACCTCTATGGATGACTTACTTAAATACCATTTATTATCCTTAGACAATTACTCTACTTATGGTGTGTGAGCTCAGATAGGTTACAATACTGGTTACCTGACCAAGACCTTCTCCTGAGTGATACTTCCCCTCCACATGGAGGAATTGAACATGTACCTACAAACACTAACACATGTACACTGCAGTTAGTTGTTCACAAAATATGTAATAAACACATTTCATCTCCAAAGTGAGAATATCAACATAATATTCATCCATTCACATAAATGCATTCTTTCATATAACATTAAATGAGATGACATTCATTCATAATGCAATGATAACAAATTGCACACACGTTTTATTCATCCACTAAATTCACATTACATTCATATTTTACTCTACATAGTAAATAGTAACTACACAATTGGGGTGTAACATACTCCCCCCCTTGTGAATCATTGTCCCTGATGATTTTATGTAACAACATAAAACAAAAAAACAATCAAAATATTGTTCAAGCATTTTCAAAAGCTTCTAATACAGGAGGAAAATTTTGTTGAATCTCAGGACAATCTTCCTGAGTGGTCGAGTCTTCTGCCTACTAAATCCACTAGACTTTGCATTGCAGAACCTCCCTGTTACACAAGTGAAGCTTACGTGTGTTGAGCACCTTGACAAGCTTGAGCATTACCACTCTGGGGTCTTGTACTTGTAAAGCAATCCAATCAATCACATGATTATCGTTGGGTATATACCTCTTAAGGTAAGACACATGGAAGACATTATGCATTCTCGTAAGAGCTAGTGGCAATGCTATTCAACAGGCTACCAGATTCACTTCCTTGAGAATATCAAACGGTCCTACATAATGCAGACCTAATTTGAAAGACTTTCTAAATTTAATGGAGCTTTTGTGAGGTTTCACTCTCAACAACACTTTGTCACCTAAGGTAAAATTTTGGGGCACTTTCTTAGTATCGAAATAACTTTTCTAACGATCATTAGCTTCAACCAACCTTTGCTTCACAATCTTAACTTGCTTGAATCCATCTCAGCCAACATCTCTAGCCCAAGAGTCACTCTATCCTCAAGTCTATCCCAACTTATACGAGTTCAACACTTTCGACCGTACAATGCTTCGAAAGGAGCCATCTTTATCACAAGATGATAAGAATTTTTGTAAGAAAATTTAACTAAGGGTAAGTAGTCTTCCCACTTGTACTACTGATCCATGCAATACATTCTTATTAGGTCTTTCAATACTTGATTCACCCTTTCCATTTGTCCATCCATTTCTAGATGATATGTCGAGCTAATATTCAATTGAGTCCCTAGTGCAAAAAACAAGGTTTGCCAAAACCTTGAAGTGACTCGTGCATCCCTATCTGAGATAATTTTCTCCGGAATTCCATGCAACCTAAACACTTCTTGCACAAAATTCCTAGCTATGATAGGTACTTCATCGATTAGATTCCCGGATATAAAATGTGTGACTTTGGTTAACTTATCTACTACCACAAGAATGGCATTGTGCTTATTTCTAGACATAGGAAATCCTTGCACAAAGTCCATACTTATGACTTGCCACTTCCTCTTTGGTATTTCATGTGAATATAACAATCCTGCAGGATGATGATGTTCTGCTTTTACCCTTTGACATTCTAAACACCTAGCCACAAAATTAGCAGCATCTCCTTTCATCCCTTTCCAAAAATATAATGGCTTCACATCCGCCATCATTTTGGTCACTCTAGGGTGTCCATAGTATGGTGCTTTAAGTACTTCTTTCCATACCAGGTTCCTTAACTCCACCACGTAGGAACATACATCCTACCCTTATATCTAAGTAATCTGTTAGGTTCAAAAAGAAAACCTTCATACCTAGAATCTTGTGGATTATTAGCGAGTACTTGCTTGACTTGCAAGTAGTACTCATACTCATTGCACTTTTGCAACACTTGTCCCTTAAAGTCGGTTTGAATTGTTACTATTTAAGCAATATGATTTCTTCGACTTAAGGAATTAGCAACCCGATTTTCTTTTTCTTTTATATAATTGATATTGAAATCATAATCAACTATCAACTCCAACCATCTTCTCTGCCTTGCATTTAGATTAGGTTGAGTGAAAAGGTACTTTAACCCATTATGGCCAGTTTTCAATTCAAAGGTTTTCCCTAACAAGTAGTGCCTCCACATTTGTAATGCGTGAACCACAACTACTAACTCTAAATCATGCGATGCATAATTTTTCTCATATGGTTTTAGCTTTCTAGATTCATAAGCAATCACTTTTCCATCCTGCATTAGCACTCCTCCTAGCCCTTCCCCGAATGCATCTGTAATAAATGTAAAGTTACCCTCAAGACCTGGTACTTTCAAGATTGGTGCAATGGTCAACTTCTCTTTAAGTAGATCAAAGGCTTCTTGGCACTTCTCAGTCCACTCAAATTTCTTCCCCTTTCTCTGTAAGGAAGTAATTGGAAAAGAAATATTGGAAAATTTTGCAACAAACTTTCTATAGTACCCAACTAGATCCATAAAACTTCTAACCTCAGACACATTCTTGGGTACAGGCCACTCAAGTATGACTCTGATCTTAGCAGGATCCATGAAGATTCCATCCACCGAGATTACATTCCCTAGATAATGCACTCTCCTCTGGAAGAAAGTACACTTAGATAGTTTATTGTACAACTTGTGCTCTCTCAAGCGTTGCAATACTATCTCTAAATGTCTACAATGATCTTCCTCATCCTTGGAATAAATTAGGATCTCATCTAAAAAAAATAAGACAAATTTATCTAGGCAGTCTCTAAACACACTATTCATTAAATTCATGAATTCAACAGGTGCATTTGTCAACCCAAAAGGTAAAAAGTGAACTCATAGTGTTTATATCTAGTTCTAAATGTAGTCTTAAAGATATCTTCATCTCTAATTCTTAACTAGTGATATCCAGATCTCAAATCTATCTTCGAGAATATGGCAACTCCTCTCATTTGATCGAAAAGATCATCAATGTATCATAACAAATACTTATTCTTCACCATGGCCTTGTTAAGCATACAATAGTTCATGCACAAACATAAGGCACCATCCTTCTTTTTAACAACTTGATGATTGGTGCTCCCCAAGGTGAAAAACTTGGTCTTATCAACCCTTTTGACAATAGTTCATCCAAGTGTGCCTTAAGCTCCATTAGCTTAGTTGTCATCATCATGTAGGGTACTTTGGAAATAGGTTCAAACCTTGGAATTATATCTATAGAGAAATCAAATATCCTCTTCGCTGATAATCCAAGTAACTCCTCTGGAAACACATACAAAAAATTTCTCAGTATAGGATATCTTTCCATGTCAGACATCCTAGTGTCATCTATATCACCATCTTCCATCTCTTGGAAACTTTGAGAATGAAAACTTTCTTTGAGTTCTTCAAGCTTAACGAAAAAGAGTTTACACCCCTTCTTCTCAACCCTCACTAGTTGCATTGCTGAGATTTGATGAATCTTCACCTCTTTAGGTATTCCTTGGAACTTTACTCAATTACCAAGATCATCTAGGCATTCAACGGTATTCTCATGGCAATCTACCTTAGCCCTATGTCTCCACAACCAATTCATACCTAAGATTACATTGTAGGATCCTAAAGGTGCGACATAAAGGTTTACTTTAGTAGGGAAACAAGGTAGCTCTAACCTAGCCTCGAACAAACATTGTTCCACCTTTGCTCTTGTCTAGTTTTCCTACACTACATCCCAAGACGTTGCCATGTGTCTAGCATTTCTAGATAATTGTTTAGCTACTCTAGGTGAAATGAAATTTTTAGTTGCACCTATATCAATAAGAACTGAAATGGGTATACCAAACAAAATACCTAGAGTTTCAATGGGAGTTGCATGTTACTCTGCTTGGTGATCATCTTCCACTGCATGTATCCTCTATTGGAACATTGCTCATTGATTTGGTAGTGTATTGTCAGGAGGCTTACTAGGACAATCTCTAGCAAAATGGTCTCCCCCATAAGTATAGCATCCTGTAAAATGTACTTTCTTCTTTGCGGGTTCACCAAATCCACTAGTGTTTCCACCAATATTATTGGTATTACCATGGTTGGAACCATTCTTCTTTTGCTCCCTTCTCATCTCCTAACCACTATTGCGGTTGCCTTTTTCCCCTTGCTTCTAGATATGTTTTTTGTAACCTCCACCTTCTTTGGAGTTGGCTTGTCAGGAATTTCCACATCCTTCTTATGATTTCTATTTTCTTGCCTATTGTAGGTAGCTCTAAGCTTCTGCTCTTGCTTTATTGCCTTTTCATATACAAGATCCATAGTTGTTAGACCATGCATATCCACTTCACCTTCGATCTAGTTTGTAAGTCCCATTATAAATTTTCTAATGTGGAAGCGCTCATCCTTATGATATATAGGAACATAATGCAAAAGTCAGGTAAACTTCTCCCAGTATTCATTGACCAACATATTTCCTTGCTTCAAAATCTGGAAATTGGTGATTTTTTGGTCATAGTATACTTGAGACAACCATCGCTTGCAGAAAATCTCAAAAAATTCCCCCCATGTTAATTTCCATGAGTTAATACCAAGTTCCAACTTCTTGTTCATCCACCAAGTTGAAGCTTCTCTAGCTAACTGGTATGCACTCCAAGCTACTTTAGTGGTCTTAGTGTAATTTCATATCTCAAAATACTTTTCCATTTGAACCAGCCACACCTCAACTTCATCCCAACTGGTGCTTCCATCAAACTTGGGTGGTACAATCTTCTTCATATCCTTAGAAATTTCGGAAGCCATACGCTTCTTATTTCTTTCCTCAGACAGTATTGGTGATATTTCTTTTTCATGATCATGGGTTCCATTATGTCCATGTGAAGAGTTTTCACCTTCATTCTCATTGATGGGAACCTCTTTCTCAACCCTGTCTTGTGCCTTTTCTTGCTCAAGGGTATCTAACCTTGCTAGAATTTGGTCAAATCTAGCCTCAATTCTTGTGCGTCCTTGGCCAACTTCTTGGCTACCTCCAGGATTGGTATGTGTCCTCACCATCTTCACAAGACCAGGTTTTACCTGAATGTTTCTATCCATGTTAGACTAAATTATGCTATCAACTATCTTATGGAAGCATTAGAAATTATATTCATACATAAAGAATTCACATAAGATTAAGCACACATTTTTGATAAACAAATAATTTTATTCATCTCATAAGGATTTCAATATCCTTTGATTACATGGAGCGACTATTCAAATATTCAAGTGGAGAGTATCCTTTAGATTCACTCTCTAACACAACTTAATGGAGTATATCCTACAGACTGAGAATGTTGTTCAATTCTATCTTTCTATTCATCTCTTAATTGTTCATATCTATCCCAAAATGGATAGTAGCCTTCAGATTTATTATTCGATACATAGTTACGAGGTTCAGTGCCAATATGGTGTTAATCAACAATGTAGTCTACCTGTTTCACAGACATTTGTTCATGAGACCATTTCACATCTGACTAATCTAGAGGTACATATTCCTCAGACTCATTATTTGAGGAAATTACTATTACTTCAGACAATGGAAGAACTCTAGAGTCCCTAAAGATGAATGTCGAGCTGACACTTCCTTCCAAGGGCATATCCCTGGAAAGTGACAACGGCTCAAACTTTTTTGGTGAAATAGAAGGTAGATTTTTGTACATAGCCTCCATCTTCATCTTCCTCTTTACATCACTGATCCGACAATGGCTTTTTTTTCCTTCTCGGCCTTGAGGTAGTGCTCATTTCCGATCACTGACTTTTGAGCCATTAATCTGAGACACACCATCCTGGCACAAGAATTCACAACATTAGATAACGTTGGATGGAAAGAATGACGAGCTCATAGGTTCTAGAGCTAAATTTGGTAGCTCTAATATTACATGTAACATGCCAATCATTCATTGCAATAAATTTCCTAAGTTTTACTATGCAAGTAAATAAAAACTATGTAAGAAGCCATTGCAATAAAAAAATTTCCTTTTCTTTATTGAAAATATATGAACAAAGATGTTATATAACATATAATAAGGATATCCATTCCATTGCAATACTTCTCAAAGTACATTATTCCAAGAAATTACATACTATAAACATAGCTCCAACGAGCTTCATGATATAAGATATAGATGGTCTAGGAATCCGCCTTTCAAAAACTTGGTCCTTTATCACCTGTTGAGGAGGAGAAGCATCACTCAAGCACTTTTCCACCAACCACAGATTCATATGCGGTCCCTTGAACATCTATCAATGATAGATTTACCTTCCCTTCAATGAAGGTATTGGTTGGGTAACCCTGTACAACATTCCACTCTAAGCTTAGTGTTGTATTAGACATGACTAGGATTTATAACCTACACTAGGTAACCCTCATGCATTTTAGTAGACAGTGAACTGACAGTGGAGTCTCGGCTTACACACTATTCCTAGTGGAGTCGTCAGACACCCCCACTAATTTTGCCTTAGTATAATCGAGCAATGGTCTACCATTCACCTACACTATGGCAAGCTCGTTTTAACTTAAGTCTTTTATGTATATGCCTAGGAAATCCCTATCCACGGGCAAGATACTCCCTAGGATAACCTAACTTTCAAACACAACTTAAGGTAACACAACTCAATAAGCAAAGTGCAAGTTCCCTCCCTTCAATGGACAACATTCCCAGGAGTAACCTACTAGCCATCTAGCATAAATAACTATCTAGTATTGAGCATACCCTAAGCTTGTCTATGTTTGATCATCTCTAATATAATAATGGTGCCTATGATAAACATAACCTCTTTCCCTTGACTACAAATGTCTAGTATAATAATACCCAAGAAGAACAATCTCTCCTATCATGGAATACTTACAAACAACATACAAACAAGTAAATAACTTCTTCTTTTCTTTTAAAAGTAAACATAACTTCTATGTACTAGCATTTCTAACTCAAACAATCAAGACATAGTATATTCAAAATAAGAATAAGAAGTAGAATATCCTCATGCATGTTTTAAAGCTCTCCAATTCGACTAGCTACAGTCACAACACTTTAGAACAACTCTTTTTCAACAAAGACTCACAACTTCTTATCTCTCAAGTTGGTAATTGTTCCTTCTCAAAAGATAACTATAACCCTCTTAAATCTCAAGACTCTCTTTCACAAATTGAGCATAATATTGTTGATAATATAGCACACTAATTTGTAGATTAGTTGTACAAGAAACAACACATAAAAGAGTAAGAATAAGACATCCTAGACAAAGAACTATCTGCTGATATTTATACTACAAACAAGAAATTGTTCTACCTATAGTCTAGGCATGAAAATGATAGCTACAAACATGCAAAGCAACACTAATATCACAACTTAGAAAGGTGGCGAATGAGTAAACAAATACTCAGCTTGATTACCAATAGACCAACCCAATTCATGACAACAATTGAAGAATAATTCAACTTCCATGTGATTGAAATACAAATATAGACTTCTAAGATAAGTAGATAATGAAGAGAAACAATCAATAACTAAAGCTTTCCACCCCAAATTGTATTGAATTGTTCCATGCTGTGTATAGACTCATAACTCATTTGGTTTAGACAAAGTCATCGATTGTTTGGAGCATTCAATAGCTGTTTTAACAATCACTATAATTCGTGGTTTATTTTTTGACCAAGTCCAAGATGAATTAAGGTGTCAACTTCTTCAATATCAACTTGAATGATAAAGAAAATTGTAGATTTGAAGATTAAAAACAAAGCCATAGAAATCAACTTATGGATACAGTTATATTCATTTTCAAGTTACAACTATCAAGTCGCCCAAGATTATTGACTATAAAGCCAAGATAGTCAATTTCAAAGTAAATGACGTTTAGATGAAATCACCACATGTATACATATATATACTTATGTATGTATATATATATATACTTATGTATATATATATATATATTAAGCACAACTATATATATATATATACGTATTTGTATATATGTATACGTTACTTACATGCATATTAATATTATCATAAAGCAATAAAGCATGTATATATACTTGATGTACAAAAGAGTATATCAACTTAGTAATCACATTGTCATGTTGACACTTTGATTGTGTATATATATATATATATTATATATGCTGATATATACATGTACGTATATGTGTACATGTATCAATATATTCACACAGGCATATCCATTTGCAACCACATGTGTATATGGATACACATATACATATGGGTATATGTACATACATTATATATATACATATACATATACATACATATATATATATATATACACATTCGATTAACTCACCAAACCAATACACAATTAGCATGGTGTTTTGATATGAGACTACAAGTGTTATGTCTATATGTATACATATGCATGCTGACGGTTCCATCAGATAGTTCTATGTGCATAAGCAACTCATGCATGGGTGTGCATAGGTACGCCTACCTATGTACCGTCATGTACGTGTTCCTTAGTTTGTATAGTCTATCATAGCCATGCATGTGTGTATGCATACACAAAACCCTATATACTCAATCAATTCAATCATGGTATCATGAAGGAAAACATAAGCTCAAATAGATAACATCACTCATGCATGCAATCACTAGTAAACTAAAACTCTTTACTAATGTAGACATAACATCTATGGATGACTTATCTAAATCCCATTTATTATCCTAACACAATTACTCTACTTGTGGTGTGTGAGCTCAGAAAGGTTACAATATTGGTTACCCAACCAAGACCTTCTCCTGAGTGATACTTCCCCTCCACCTGGAGGAATTGAACATATACCTGCAAATGCTAACACATGTACACTGCAGTCAATTGTTCACAAAATATGTAATAAACACATTTCATCTCCAAATTTAGAATATCAACACAATATTCATCCATCCACATAAATGCATTCCTTCATATAACATTAAATGAGATGAAATTCATTCATAAGATAGTGATAACAAATTGCAAACATGATTTATTCATCCACTGAATTCACATTACATTCATATTTTACTCTACATAGTAAATAGTAAATAGTAACTACACAATCAGGGTGTAACAATATTGTTACTTCCATTATGCGCATGTTATGTTTAGATGAACATTACTTTGTGTTGAGCTCTGTTATGTGTTCCTGCAGGTTGTGGTTTTAAGTTTATGATCTTTAAGTTTTGTTTACTTGAAAATTTTGGAGTACCCACTATGTTCATAAAAACTATTGTTAATTATAAGTTGTTAAGTGTACTTTTAGTTCATAGTTAGTCACGTTCATAGTTTAACTATAAGTGTTGATTCTTAGATAATTTACATGCTTTCTAGAATAGGAATTTGAATACTTTATAGCTTAAACAATTTGATGCTTTCTAGTTTAATTTATGTTTTCAACCATTTCAAAAATTCAAAAAATCTTACTAAGAGAGATGGCCAAAATATCCCCTATTGCATAAAGCCTTTGGATACTACCCGGTCGACATAATTGACATAGTTTTAACTAAATGTTAGGACTTTACGATAGCATGTCAGAAGGCACGAGGAACCATTTGGTTGTGTCTTGCAGATTCTATCTTCTTGAATGTTTCAAAAGAATCTACTGCATATAATTTGTGGAAGAGGATAGGTGATATTTACCAAACCAAAAGTTTAACTAATAAGTTGCATCTCAAAAGATGTTTGTATTCTTTGAAAATGAAGGATAATTGATTCTATTTCAAAACATTTAAATACTTTTAATATTATTATAAT